>JAHWFP010097494.1:0-30263 GCA_023313725.1 Lithobius niger | reverse complement strand
GTACAGGTAATGTATATTTCCTTGTAGGCAACAGAAACAAAATTTAACTGGCCCTGGGGGAGGAGGGGGGTGTAATTTGATGTTTCTATATGCCGCTCGGAAATAAGCATTATCTGTAAATTTCTGAATTTACAGTAGGTCTCCTCAAAACTGGTGGAGATGCTACCTTAACCTTAGGATAACGAGCTGGACCCCCCCTCCCGGAAAATTACAAATTTCACACTTTATTCAGAAGAATACAGACGAAAACAGGATTTGGATTTCTTTCGTAGGATGTGGTAGCCCTGGAAAAGGCCGGCGTTTGTTTAAAGATAGGGTCTTGCTTCTGCTTCACAGTGCTATGGTCATCTCTCCGAAGTAGTGTGAATGTGAAGACTGATGAGCTTCTCCATGATTCCGTGGCTAAGGTGTCTGGAACTGGAACGTTGTTGTGGAAGGCCCATGAAGTTTATTAGATTGCCCTTAGTTTGTGTGCCCTGACTGATGTTGTTGTCGGTGCAGTCGAGGTTGATGTCTTCATTGGCATGTAAGATGACATTCTTCACTCAGGTTGCGAACCTTCTTGTCGAGGTTTCGCTAAAGTCTCTCTTATAGGGGAGGGAGAGTTCATTGTAGCCTCTGCAGAATTTGTTGTTTTCCATCCTCTGTATGTAAAAATGTAATGCATGTACGGAGAAGAGAAGGAGTTCAGGTTTGTCACCGATTATGTTTTAGAGCGCTGGAATGATAATCCGTTTTGACAGTTTGCAGGGTTTCTGAGTTTTGGCTCGATATGAAGATCTTGGCAGTAGTTGAGCGGTGCGAGGTTCGGGTGGAAAAAGCAGTAAGCTGGGTCGATGGATAAGGCTTGGACTTCACTGCAACATAAGCTGGCAGCAAGAGGTACTAGGAATAGTGTTGCGGGTGATGGCGTTTGTGCTGCTGTTGAGGAAAGGTTCGTATGGTGGCTTCATTAAGGAGTCTACAACGACAGCGAAGTCTCAATCTGGTGTGGAGTCCTATGAGGGAATGACTTCCTTGAGGGAGGGGTTCGGGTGCTGATGAAAGGAGCGAGCCTGAGTTAGGATGTCTTCTATTCTGTCCGGTGAAGGCATCACAGTTTCAGTTGCGAGGTTGAATGAGACGTCTAGAAAGATGAATTTTTTGGCAGGAAGGAGCCTTGATTTTCTCTAGTTTATACTGAATCCAAGTTGATTGAGGAGGATCGTGGTGAAATCTCAGTTGCAAATGAGTTGATCCGTGTTTTGATCGTTAGAAGCCAGTCGTATAGGTAGGCACTTTCTGGGATTCCGTTTTTATATGAAGACTTGCCAGAACGGGTTTGAGAATTAATGTGAAAATTCTGGGTGCTGTGTTGTTGAGTCCGAAGGTAGGCATCGGAATTCGTAGACTTTGCCATTGTACATGAAACGAAAGAGGTGATGGACCGACTCGTGGAATGGAGTGAAGTCTGCTGAAATCGTCCAATCATTTAGGTTTAGAGATTGACGAATGGAGTCCAGAGTTTCCATTTTGAAGTGGTGATTTTCCATTGTCCGATTTAGGGATTTGAGATTAAAAATTAGCCTTTTGCCACCAGATTTCTTTGGTTGGAGGAAGATAGAGCTGTAGCAGCTTGAACGGAGGGGATCTGGGCTTTCGGAGATGGCGCCTTTCGTGAGGAAGTTTCAGACTTCGGACGAAAGACGGAGCGAAATTGGTGAGTCGAATTCCCAAGAAGGTGGACAAATTAAAGGTGGTTTGTTCAGGAACGTGTGTTGAAAGCTTTGACTGATGATGGAGAGGATCTGTTGATTGTTCATTATTTGCTTCCATGCCGGGAGGAAATGGCGTAGACGGCCTACGAATGCCGGGAGTCATTGGCCGTTTCGTGGCTTTCGTCTGCCACCAGCAGATGACTAGCAGCTGTGATGGCCCGGGGCCGAGCTGCGGTTGTTGGATTGACCTCTCGTACTTTTTGAGCTTCTGCGTCGAAAGGACTAGTTGTTGCAGAGGTGACTCCGATTTGAACTGGCAATTGCTACAGTTGTTGTTGTTGCGTTGACGTGGCCAGTTGTCCGTGTTGGCCAGATTGTTGGGCTTCAAATTCTCATTTTGTAAAAGGGTTTAAACTGTTGCTTAGGCCTGTTGTCCTTCAGCTTTCGTGAGACATTAAGGTGTGGTGCAAGAGGGTGTCTGATTCATGGAGGCGTTGGTTCCCTAACTCATGGCCGTGTAGAATCGTTGAGGTTTGATGCGAAGTTCAAAGCGATGTCAAGGAGAAGAAGGGAAGAATTGAAGAGGTGACTTCATGAGCGAGCCAGTTGTATGAATGGAAGGTCGCAAAAGCCACTTTCTTGAAGAGTTGATCAATAAAGAAGTATAGCCGGTTGGCCTCGCTGCATCTGGATTCAGACAAAAGATTCTCACACAGGCGTTAATGGCCGTGTTGATTACGTCGACTTGGGAGGGGACACAAAGGCCGAGGCGGAGGATCTTGTCATTGTCCTTTAGAACTGATGACGGAACTTCCGACTTTCTTTTGAGATCTGCAATGCGGTTCCAAAATCAATCTTGGGTTCTACGGTAAAAAATTCCAATTGTGGGTAGGGAAGTGTTTGGGGTTGGCGGAGCCATCTCCGTGGGGCCGAAAGAACAAATTTTTTGATACTTTTTATTTTCTCGAACAATGGGTAAAGCATATTCTTAATTAGAACATACCAAACAAAATTCACACAAATCTAATTATGATTTTGTGAAACATAAACTAACCAGGAGTTTTTCTTTTTTTAATTGGACACATTTTTTTTTTTTGGCGAATATTAAAAAATGATTGATTTTTGCCTAGGACAGAGCGTTATAATTGCTCAACGAAGTGCAGGGCCTTAAGTGTTAATGAAGGTTATTGGAGGCGGGTTATACGTGTGAACTTATGGTATTGCTCAACACTGTACGATACTAGTGCTAATATGGAGTATCAGGGATGATAAAGCAGTCTTATGGAGGAACAGTTTGGCTAATGGTATTGATCAAACATCGTTTTTCAATAATTTCACCAAAATTATATTTGTCAAGCTTCGGGCCGAAGCCATTACACCAGAGTTATACGGGACAATTTTGCTAGGCAACTCCAATGAAAATTACTAGAAAGATGAAGTCAAAAAGTATGGAGGCGTGGTGCGACAACGTAAAAACATCACACAAATTTTTGAAATAAGGTGGCAGAAACGCGCAGCAGTGTACAATTGCCTCCATTCCTGAAGATACCGAAGTGTGTGTGGTTAGAAATTAGTTTTAACTGTGAATAATGTTGGATTTTGGCGGAGCGACGATCTAATAAACTAAATTAGTGAATAAATCAGGGTAAAGACTGTTTAATGATGGAGTAACGAATCTCCCTGGAAGATTGGAAAACAGGTTACACAGTATTAAACGCCTAGTCCCGATTTAAGCATAGTTTTGCACATTAGTCCTTGGCGTTTAACAAGAGATTTACGGTAATTACTAAGAGAATGCAAAAACCGGTAAATGGCGTAGACAGTGATAATATTCAGACATATTAAATTATAGAAAACACTTTTATCACCTCCAAGAATGTTTCAACAGTTCACTTAAATTTTCGAGAAAGAAAACACCGTTTCTCTTCTTCAGAAGACCACAGCACAGCAGAGCACGTTCGATCGATGTACGCTTACTCCATGTTGCCTTTTAAATTTTCGCGCACGTACCGCCGACCACTGATCTCTATGTTATTAACTAGAAGGCTGCTGGACGACAGCTGTCAACTTCTACTTCGTGTTTAGTTTGGCATTCAGATGCAATTCGTGTTTAGGTATCCACTCAATATCAAAAAGTTGCTGGGCTCCAAACCTGCTGCTGCTTCACCATCTCCTCCCCTCCACCCCGTCCCCCTTTCCCATTCACCGCTGCCCAACCCGAAGCAAGTGTGGACCCCCGCCACCCCGTCCCCCCCCCCCCTCTCTCTGATTCCGACTGATAACGTGTGCTTACCACCACCTGAGGTGTGCAATCTCCAAAAAGTGTCCTATTAGGTGCCGTGCCTGGACTGTAATGCCACTTACATCGGAGAATCGAAAAGCCTTATGGAATTACGACTTAACCCTTTAAGGACTGCGTGTGCGCTAAGAGCTTATAACTGACTTGTAGAAAAAAAATGGCAGCTTGTCACCCGGTTGAGGTAAAGGAAAGAAACCTACATCATTTTTATCTGTAATGAGCTGGCTTTCATATCCCAGTTTTAATTTTACTTCAATAGCTGGAAGTTTTCGATATGACTTGTAGAAGAGCTGTAAACAATGATTATACAGCGGGTGCATTCAGGCACAACGTCCTTAAAGTGTTAAGGAACATGTGGGAGACACCCGATGAGCAGAAAAATTGTATGGTATTGCCCAACACCATCGCAAGACCAACCACAATATTGCTTGGGACCAGGCATCAGTGCTCCTCCACTCCAACACCAAACAAGGAGCACACCTCCGGGCATTTGAATCCTTCGCAATTAAAAGATTTTCGCGTCGACGAGTGCCTCTCGTAAACCTTACTTGCTCTTCCCACGACCAAATTGAGGACCTTGTCCCATTACCTCTGATTGCCAAACTAGACACGAAGTGGAAGTTGACAGCAGTCGTCCAGCAGCCCTCTAGTTAATAACATAGAGATCAGTGGTCGGCGGCACGTGTGCAAAAATTTAAAGTGCAACATGGAGTAAGCGTACATCGAACTAACGTTTTCTGCTGTGGTGTGGTCTTCTGAAGAGGAGCGGTGTTTTCTTCCTCGAAAATTTAAGTGAACTGTTGTTGAAACATTCTTGGAGGTGATAAAAGTGTTTCTTATAATTTAACTAAGAGAATATTTTTCAGTTTAATTATCTTCAACGTTAGCTATTTTCTCAGGTAAGTGGTATCTGCATTATAACCAAAAAAAAAAAAAATGGGTATCAGCCTATCACGTAAGATTACAATTTCCTTATTATTCTACACTGTGAACTTACAGCTAATTGTACGAGGAAGTCATCTAAGGCTTTAACGGCATCAACACTACTTGCTTGAACGTTCTTTGTTAAGTATTTAGCCTGCGGGGGGAAAAAAAACAGCGCTTAGTGAAATACATAGTAACTTTCGAATCTTTAAAACTATCCATCAATGGTCTCAACATTCAACACGCACCTTGTTAGTAAATTCTTTGTCTTGTGTTGCTTTATTAAGAGAATTTCCAGCAATAATAAGTCGAACCACCTTTGCAGAGGCTTCTTGCTCCGGCTGGTCACCAAGCTCACCAGCCAGAAAGTCGATCATTAGCTGAAGAGGGAAAAGACAGTCTGCCGAAGAGCCAAGACCAAGTCCACATACTAATGCAACATACCTGGAAAATGTTTTAAAAAATTTAACGTGGTACACAGAATGTTTAAAACAAAAAAGGACACCATTAGTTTCTATTAGTTTAACAGAAATAGTTGGTTAAATAATTTCAACTCTTAACAGTGAACAAGGTTTGCCAGAAACCACGCTCATCCGATCTAACCTGGTAACAGTCACTTGGGACAACTACCCCTGCAGACAATGCTGAACCCTCGGGTCATAGAAGCTGACATATCGGCTCAACGTTATACCCGTTTTAATTAAAATAAAACCTTAGTACCCAGAGGGTTAAATACAAGTTCAGCAGGAATCACCGAGCCAAGCTTATCCTTGTCCCCTTCCTTTCTTTCCTCAAAGTATAAGTTGTCCCCAGAAGCAGAACTTTCTGCAACTGTCTGCGACAACATCTGTCAGAAAAAAATTGTCTGCAGCCAATCTGTTTTTTTCATATAGTTACCCACATATTTATTGGTTACACCAATGGAAAGGTCTCATCGAGACGATTAAATGGTATATTGGAATGTCAAAATTGGCCAAAAATTGACAAAACGGCAGACAGTCCACGTTTCAATGCTGAAAACTGGCTATTATTCGATTGTTTTTACTACCGTAAGTCTTCCACAGGCGATGGTCTGGACAACCTCTGAAACTTCCACTCCTCTCCTTCCAACAAACTTTTCGTCTGCCCACATTTGAATTTCCTACAAGTCCTGCTGCCTCACAGTTGGCCTTTGGTCAGCATTCCTGGTTGTTGTGGATGCTTTCCTGCTCACTGTCACTGCTACTTTGGGTGCTCTCTTTCAAAGTTGACTTTTTTTGAAGAAATTCATGCCAATTGATGTCAAACTATCACTCAGTTCAGGTGCCACAATTTTCACTTTCTGTTTGAGTGCCGGTTCCTGTACATTCATATGTGGCACACCTTTCTTTGCAATGTTGTATTGCCAACGATTTCAATGCCCGGAGCTCTGTCTCGTTGTTGGTGTCGGCCTTCAGCATGATTTTCGTCTCAGGCCAGTCGATGCTGTGCTTAGTTCTAAACCCGTGAAACATTATAGCGCTTTTCTTGGCATTTCCTTCCATGGTGTTTTGCACGTACCCCATCACCGTAATTCTAACTCTACGAATTGTTTCACCAAGTAGCCTTCGTTGAAAGGAGAGGAGTGGAAGTTCGAGCAGATCTCCAGACCATCGCCTGAGGAAAACTGTTAGTAAAAACAGTTGAAAATTCGCCAGTTTTGAGCATTGAAACGTAGAGTTTTTGGTTGAGCGTAAGTTGTACTTTTTTTTTTTTATCGTGAACAACAACCAAGTATCGCTCTTTGCCAAAATGGCAGAAATTTGGCCAAAATTTGTCCAACATATTAAAATCCAAAATACAATCTACCACCACAGCAGAACACTTCAGTCAAACTTCAGAATGTATTGTAAATTTTCGGCGAGTCTTATCGTCTTCTTCGGACCAAAATACTAGCAAATGATTGTGATATGGTGTAGCGCTTATACAGTACATATTTTGGTCTGAAGAGTTAGTTTGCAGTGTTCTGCTGTGGTGGTCGAGTGTATTTTGGATTTTAATATGACTTTTAATTACCACTGTGTCCGACGGTTACCCGTTTTTTCGAAAATTTGCCCAAGGCGACCTTTATCTGTCTGTGATTTATCGTCACACGTCGCGCAGATTCTATACCGTGGGGGGGTGTCTTTATTACAGGCAATTAAAAACAATTTTTCGTAAATTCAAAAACAGTACAACTTCCTACTGAAGAATCTTACTTTTTATGGCAGAAACAATTTAACACTTTCACCACCAATTTAGACTAGTTCCTAGTATTATTGAGTGGTACCAGAAATTTTTCAGCTGGTGCTGGTACCAAGCTTCGTATCTCGGTACTCGGTTTTCTCCAGTACTTATAATTATAATTGAGGCGGTATCTGGTATTATAATGCTGTAGTGCCAACACCCGATTTTTTAATAATAACAACAAATTTTTATTGAAAAATATGTTTCGGAGATATAGTTTTACTGGAAAAAATTATTGATTCCCCCCCCCCCCTATGTAATAGTAGTGGGTGTTTGACGATATATTTGAGGAAAACCCATCTTCTAAAATTTGTAGTCAACATGCTATACAAGTAGAAATGCAAATATAAACAAACCCTGGTAGTAACATCAAACGTTGTGCAAATTTGGTCTACTTTTGTGCATTGTTTAGAATCACAACCTTACCATTGTTGATCTTTAACTAATTGTTGCACTGCTTTGAGCCCTACAACACAAGGACTAAATGAACTATTGTTATAATCTTAGTGCCTTTTTTTTGTGTTAAAACTATACCAGTATTTTAACAATGCAGGGTATTTGGTACTTGAAGAAACCTGTTCTTCTTCTTTTTCAGAAGGAAACAGAACAATCTCCAAAAAAGGTGTATCAGCTACATGTTGTTGTATTCCAAGTAAATTGCTGGACAGCATTTTTGCCATTATTTCAGAATTTATGTGAATAATGTAAAAAAAAAGTGCTAAGCCTAAGAAGCTGTATACCAGGGATGGAAGGTAGGAGCCTGTTATTACAACTCCACGAGCTCTGGTGTGGTAGCTTAGGTGGTTATGTTGGGAGTGGGTAACTCAACAGTTAGAAGTTGTAAAAACTTTCAGTCCCTGGGGGTGTGAGTGGACATAGATTTTAATGACCCATTATTAAAACTCACGCTTCAGCTTTTGTGAAAGCTTTTGTTATATGGCTGCAACCAAATCAATTTTTGCGGTAATGTGAGGGCTGTTGCGCAACCAGTAATTTTCTTCAAAAACAACCTAATCAATACTTTCCCTTTCCAGTTTTGAGTTTTTTGTCGAGTATTTTTGCAAAGTCAGTGTTGGCAGTTTTATTTATTTTTATTATTTACTACCCTGTACAGATACAGCTAGCACATCATCAAATCTGCAGACATTCACAACACATCAAAATCTGTATTTCTTAACGATCCTTTTACGGCATTAACGGGGGAGAACTTATGCTCCATGACTATAGACCACCATGAATACTGAGTGAAGCACCAACAGGAAGTCTCACTGTGATCGGTATTAGTGGTATAAGTGCAGCTGGTTTGTTGAAGCTGTTGTGTGCAGAACTCTGGGTTTGGCCTGAAGAAGGTGGCAGAAAATAGGCCACTGAAAATTTGCCTGTAATTGACTATTACACATTTTTTGGTTTTGTGTGACCCTATATTGTAAGTCCAATATTGGCGAAAAAATGAACCATCTTCTACTTTGAGTGTTTGAAACAAGATCCACAAATGTAAGACTCAAATTCAAAAACAAAAATACATTCAGTATTTTGCAAATTTTCGATAGGCCTAATAGTCCCAGTGGTGTTATTTTTGGTCTCTCCTATCTTCTTCAGTCTTCCTTTCCTGTACTTGCTTGTTTTACATTGCCACGAGTCCTACTGCTTTTTTTTTCTTAACGAATGGTTTTCACGCATTTAAAAAAAAAACACTAGCACTCGTGTCAATGTAAAACAGTAGCAAGTACAAGAAAGGAAGCCTGAAGAAGATAGGAGAGACCAAACATAACACCACTCGGACTATTGGGCCAATCGAAAATTCGCAAAATACTGAATGTATTTTTGTTTTTTAATTTGTGCATTACATTTGTGATCTTGAGTCCAATATTTAATTGAAACCGTGCAAACTATACCTAATATGAACTACAACGCATGTTGGAGGCTTAAAGAACATTAAATGTTCACACAGCTGGGCGATAATCCACACAAGCGGTTGGGCAGCATCTCGGGGAAAGCGGTGGGTTTTACGGAGAACAAGTAGGAAACAACGAATTTTTAGCCTCAAAAATAAAGAAAAAGCAGCTAAACAGAAGGAATTTTACACAAACTTCTTATTTTTTTTATAGTGCTAGAAGTAAGCAACGCAAATTTGTTTAGTTTACTGTGAAAATTTCTCTGCCAGGTTGCTGTTATTTGAAATAAAAATTAGACCAAGCTAATTAACCAATTATTTACTAAAATTTGTGTCGAGGCAACTTCCCGAATATAAATTCTTAAATCATAAAAAAATCATAAAACATATCAAACCGCAGCTGGTAATGAATTTGAACAAGGATAAGACGTCTGGGAGAAAAAAAATTACCGAAAGTTGGCAAATAGGAAATGTTCACGAAAAAAGGTAAGAAATAAGGAAAAGAAGGAACTCTATGATCCCTAGCGTCCATTTGTTCCTCATTAGGACAGAGAAAACAGTGTACGGGCACGCTTTGTTTGAAAAGATTCCATTCTGTCGAGCTGCTCAGACTTGAATAGTACGAGGTCCTTTCTCACTCTGGTCATGCCCAGGATTGCCAAGCAGTGTATCGCACGACATTATGCTTTTTATCTTCTTTAATCAGTTATTTGGGTAGACGTCCCTGCATACTCCATGACTGCTGTGTCTCTATCTCTGCCTGATGTTTTGTCTGCAAGGTTGTTTTCCCCTGCCTTCATTGATCTCCAGTATCCTGTAGTGTCATGGGGCGCATTATGACAATGAACATATTTTTTTTTCTGGTTCTGTGGCATTCTTGCTTTCGGCGTTATCGTAAACAGGGGGTTGATTTTACAAGTAAATGCGGTCAAATAAATACGGAAGTCAGACCGCCTGAGCGGGGAATTGAACCCACAACCTTCAAAACCAATGGCTGAAGTCTTACCACTAAGCCATACTGACAAGGCCATTATGGTTTAGCAGTAGGACTTGCGCCTTTGGTTTCACAGGTCGTGGGTTCAATTTCCCGCTCGGCCAGTCTGACATGTAAGTTCAAAAGGCAACGTGAATAGGGTTACATTCTTTAAAATTGTTAATTCGCTCATTATCACTCACTTTTACACTAAATACACTAACAAAATCTTTAGTGTGTAGGTGAGCGATTAACAATTTTGCAGCTGGTAGCTAGTTTCACAGTACCAGCCAGTAGTAACAATGTTTTCCGTGGTATGCATCCGCATTTATTTAACACTTTCTGTCTTGGTTAAGTGTGGTCAGTTCAATAAAATATTAAAAAATTCCTGGTGCTTAAATTTACAGTCTTGCTTACAACTCAACCTATATTATTTCACTGAAAGCTTTCTAAAAAAAATTATATGAATGGCGTACTGTATTCCAAAATTCAAAATCAGCCAAAATGTGGCAAATTTACTGAAAAAAAAAATCTGTAATTTGTATCAATTAGTGCTGGGCGGTATCGGTATTTTTACCGAGGTTATCGGTATTTTTTGAATACCGAAACCGTAATCGGTATTTGCTTAATACCGAAATACCGTACATTTTTAGTGTCTAGCTGATTTTTTTAATAACTTCGCCAATTTTTGGCCGATTTGGACATTCCAATATACCATTTGAAGCGTTTTTTCACTAGCTTTCCAATGGAGCTAAATGCAAATTGATAGCATAAACTGTTTAGAAGTTATAGGGTAAAAACCAATGACCAATTTGCAAAATATTTACTCAGTCTTTAAAGTTGACTTAATCATTCAGGTAGATTGAACAGTTAGTCTGTACAAAACATAAACATCTACCCAAATGTTTTTCTGTTTTTTTTTTGATTCGGTTAGGATCCGGATCTGATTCAGCCAATCTTGTAAATTATCCGGATTTGGTAAAAGTAGATTCAGTCGATTCCTAGATTTTATGCTTCGTTTTAAGAGGTGTTTATTCCGAGCAACGATTAAACTGTAAGCCGATCTGTGAGACCAATCCCAATCAAAGTGGTGGAATAGCAGCAGAGGTGCACTGATGTTGAAATCAGACATCGGAAAACATTAGATGATCAGACATATGATGTTGAAATCAGACATCAGAAAACATTAGATGATCAGACAGATGATATTGAAATCAGACATCGGAAAACAGCCTGGTAGCAGTTTGGCGCGAGGGCATGCTTCAACTAGCCAGGTAGGCGGATACCGATACCGGAATACCGAATATTTTTTTTTCAGAATACCGATACCGTACCGTACCGAAAATTTCTGATAACGCCCAGCACTAGTATCAATCTGATGTGATACCAACATCAGAGTAGCCCAGACAATGAACAATAGGTTTGCATTTTCTATAACTATCAAATAGCCTACTGTGTTAACCACCCGCCAATGTGGCTTCAGAATAAAACTTACATATCTTCTTCCCGTATTGTTCTGGGAATTTGTTCTGGAAGAACGGAAAAGCAGATATCTTCAACAGCAAACTTTCCTCCTTCAGCTTCACTTCCTTTTACAGCAACAACAACTCCTGCAACCATAACAACTCTTTAAGGAGGCTTGAAATGAAAATAACACATTCACAAAGCCCCTTCCTCCATAGAATTTTTATATTAAGTGTTTTTATATTTGCAACACAATACGTGTAATTCGATACCAAATCTGCCGGGGGGTATGTCTCACAAACCAGGGTTCGAGTCCCTGTTTCGATGCCATTTAATACGTCGAGGTGTGTCTCACAAACTAGGGTTAGATAGAGCCCCTGTTAAGAAGCCATTTAACATGTCGAGTTGTCTCTCTTAAACCAGGGTTCGAGCCTCTGTTCGGACATCATTTAATACATTGAGTTGTGTCTCACAAACTGGGGTTCGAGACCCGGTTCGGATGCTATTTAATATGTAGAGGTGTAACTTACAAATCAGATTTAGAGTCTCTGTCCGAGCTCCATTTAATATGCCGAGGTGCATCTCAAACACTAGGGTTTGAATCCCTATTCGGACGCCAGTTAATATGGTGAATTGTGTATCACGAACTAGGTTTCGAGTCCCTGTTAGGGCACCATTAATATGTTGTGTGTGTGTGTTACAAACTAGGGTTCGAGTCCCTGTTCGAATGCCATTTAATACGACGAGTTGTGTCTCACAACCTGTTGGAAGTTATTTAATACATCGAGGTTAATCCCTATTCAGACGCCATTAAATACGTCTTGATGTGTCTCACAAACCACGGTTCAAGGCCCTATTCAGATGCCATTAAACAGGTTGCAATGTATCTCACAAACCAGAGTTTGAGTCCCTGTTTGGATGTCATTTAAATAAGCCGAGGTGCACCTCATGAATTAGGGTTATAGTCCTATTTGCATGCCATTTAATGTAACAAGTTATGCCTCACAAACCAGGGTTGGAGTCTCTGTTCAACAAATGTGTTCAATGACCCCCACTTGAGAGCGTTGGAGTCACTGGCAATCTGTCGTTTTTAAGATAACGAGATCTCACTAATGAACATATAAAATCTCCTTGCTACTCCAACATCAAGCAACGTATCCGGCACGAGCTTGGAGCTGGCTTAGATAAGCAGTGGGCAATCCAGATCGGATACTCAACTGTGATCAATGGTGCAAAAGAACAGCGCTCGTTTCACCTGGTGAATATAGTTTTGCTTCGTTCTCCTGTGGTTGATTCTGAAGATGATGACAGGAGTCCAGGGGTGCAGAATATGCCAGAACGCTCAGAACGAGGTTCGCGGGAAATTTCAGAGAACTGAGGAAATTCACAGAAAAATGGCTTACTACATACTAAAAGGCTGTGGAAATTTGAAAAATCTGTAGGATAATTTTGTGGGAAATTTTGTCCAGTAAGAATTTTCTGCACCCCTGCAGGAGTCATCGAAAATTTAATGAGAACAGTAGATTAACAAACTGTTGGCAACTAAGAAACTCAAATTCAGTTTAATAAGGATTTGCTTTAATTTTGTTTCTTGTTTTGTTTGCAATGTACTTACATTTTTAACTGCAATTGTTTTAATCTATGGAGAGGGTGTGTTTTAATTATGAGGAATACTATTTTTTGTTTGTGTGGGCGCCGGCCCCGACTCTCTTAATTTTAATTTTGGTGAGGGGGCAAGAAAATCATGGCTGTTGCCCAGACTGAAACCATAATGCCCTGCCCCTGCAGTGAGGAATATATGTGTTAAAGCCATTCTAGCCAGTTCCCACCTTGGATTTAGCAAAAAAATACCATATAACAACTAAGGCTGTACCGAACCAAACATGGCCGAACAGAGGGTGTTCGGTTCGGTGTTCGGTCTTTTAAACGCAAAATACCAAACCGAACATATTTTCACTTATAATAGACAGATTTTGATGTTTGAATACATCATTTTGAAGGTTTTTCGTCAGCTTTCTGTTGGTCCAAAACACAAGTTCCTAGCTCTAACGGTTCAGAAGTTATAAGGGAAAATGTAAAAGTAGTGGAGATTTCTTTGTTTAAACAGAATTTCAACATCTATGGACTTGCAAGTCCATGTGAAAATACCTACATTTGTTAAGAAACTTGTGCTTTAATGAATCTTTGTGAACTGAAACCTTTTACATTTTAGTTTAAGATAGATTGGTTTGGTATATTTTTGTTCTGTTCGGAAGTGTTCAGTGTTCGGCTTATTTAAGGTCTGTTCGGTTTGGTTCGGTTTGGCTGAAAAATTCTCGTTCGGTACAGCCTTATTAACAACTATCATTTATTGCATTCCGTACAACGAGGTACATGGAAATGAGGACACAAAGGACAATTGTCAACAAATGTACGAAAAACAAACAAAAGTAGGGTAGAATGTACATTAGGGACAGGATAAAGAAGTCGTGCAAATAGTGCAGAAGAGTGTTCGGCTCCTCGGCCTCCGATTTTGTAAAAAGAGATACATTCGACATTATTTACGCACCTGTCTCAAAACAGCGAAAAACAGTTAACACAAACTTTCGAAAGTTTTGAAAAAAACCTCGAATTTGCCTCCTGCTGTCATCATCAGGCATTAACCCATTCCTTCACATACACGCTTTTCTACGCTTCTACAGGATTCATAAACATACACATTTTTACGTGTGTCATGTATCTCGCATTTTAAATTACTGAAACATAATTATTAAGCAGTTTAGTTACTTTTTTAAGTCATGGTATTGAAGTCGCCTGTATATTTTAGAATTAAAAATAAAAATTTGCGAACAGTTGAAAAGTTGTAGCATTATTTTTTACTGTTATGCGCAACTGTAGTGAAACTAGCAATTTTCACGAAGAAATGGGGATTAAAGTCCTCTTAACCCTTTGAGTGCTAAACCCGAGAAAATCTCGGGCCAAACACAAGCACAGGTTGAAGTATTAAAAACAGAGTCCTTACTACGCGCGAGATGGCCAACAATGCAGGAATGACAACAATACTAGGTTCCCTTAACAAGCCGACTCTAGAGACGGCCGTGGCCGAGTTGGTAGAGGCGTGTGCCTCACGTTTAACAGCTCCTTCAGGTTGCTAGTTCGAGCCCCGTCCAGGTTACCCCTACTTTTTTGGAGATATAAAAAAAACGCAGTTCTCAAAGGGTTAATGTCCGTGAAGTAAAGGGTAACGAAAAGTTAATGCCTTAATAAGGCAGCAGAAAGAAAATTGAATAACTTTTTTTTTCTCTGTTTTGAGACTGGTGTGTCGAGTGTGTTTGAACGTGAATCCGTTGCTTCTCATCGTAATTGAAGCCATTTTGCTATATTTTAAAACAAGGTACGCCTCAGATTTGTGCAAACAAGGCATTTATTCTCCCTATCATGGAATACGGTCCGAGCGTTTTACTTACCTGTCACCACAAACTGGACGTTGATTTTACCAATAAGAGTAATTCGCTGCAACTCGTCTTCAAGAATTAAAGAATCTTTTTCATCACAATATCTTGAACGAATTGGTTGGGGAATAAGGTTATGCTAGCAAAGAGAATAAAAACTGTATAGAAGTACAAGTTCCGATACCAATAGCAAATAACCATTTCCAACTTCACAGCCATTGTTATTGTAGGCTACTAACAATAAATAAATAGTAGCTGAAACCTGTGTTTTTTGTAGTACCAGCATCAGTATCGCTATCAGATGAATAAAATAGGTATTGTACAGACTTAATCATGAGATTTACTTGACAAAACCTGTCTATCGTCTGAACGACAAAATCGTTAGGCTCTCTTCCACAAAACTGAACTGTCTGATTGCACTCAGCAGCGATAGTCCCTCTCCCCTCCTTGTATACTCGGTTTAAAAAAATTGCTGTGACGGTTACTGCTGGCGTGAAGCACGAAGTAGTTAGTTGTGACGGAGAATTGCAACTAAATTTGCAATGCAGCTACAACGGCACTTTTTTTTTAAATAGGGGTCTTCATTTTTTTACCTTACGTAGCAAATTTTGTTTAGTGAAATCAAGATATTACGGTACTAGTTGTTGCCCTTACGCTGGTCTAGCTGATTCCCGTTAATTCAAATCGGTTGTAATAGTCAACATTATTGAAGCCATAGGGTTTGTTTCTAATTGTTAGAGCCAACCCTCTCAATGACGGTCGCCATTTGGTGAGTGGCAATAAACAGTTTACGACTTTGAAATTAGCCTTACTCGCCAAATCGGCGACTAGCAATAGACAATGCCGCTCAAAAACGGATATCTCGGGAACCGTATAAGTTAGAGATGAACAGTTTGCGGAGTTGTGCTCATATTTAAAAGAGCTATAAAACAGCTTTTTCCGCCTGAACACTAGGGTTGAAGAAATTTGTGCAGTTTCATAAATACGTAAATTAGAGAAACAGTGCGTTATTCGAGATGTTATTTGGTATTTGGCGAGTAGAAATTGTGAAATGGCGAGTGCTTTCTATGGTCTACTGGCAAAGTGGCGACTGCTACTGGATTGACATTCGAGAGGGTTGGCTAGAACGCATATCCGTTGTGATTGTCGTTGCCGCTCACCCTTTTTCTTTGCTACCGTGCCAAGAATGAACCCGCTCACCCTCTTGCTGATTGTTTCAGGGTACAACTGATTAGCCGGCATTATTGAAGCTTGCTTTATTTAATCATGATCCCAGTCTGCCTATTAAGCAAAATATATATACAGGGTGACTCAAAAGTCTGGAAATGCCTACTGCCATTCCAAATCTACTAAGAGGAGAACCACGAAAATGTACACACATATACTATGGGTCGGGGGACATGTAATGATGCTAGTTTAAATGACCTTGGATTGATCCTTCAAGGTCATCACGACGCTAAAAGTTGATCTATATGTCGTAGAATAGCGGTGTAAATTAGAAAGTTGTAGAGAACCGTGAGCCAATGCTAAAGCAAAAATCAGATTGAAAATTGGACCATTAGGGTAGCAGAGAAGGCGCCATACCAAACGAAAGTATCGAAGCAATACGGGATAAGAAAGAAGTTTTCTAACCTAAGCAGAAACGTGTGGTGCGTTATCCACAAAACTGGAAAGTGGTTTCCTGAAGCATGCATTCGTTCAGTTACATTGAAGGAGGAGGAAGAGGGGAGATTCTGTAAATGTTTCCTTGTGTGGGGTGGCGAGTGGCAAGACAGACAATGGCTTTAGGCAATGTTTTTTATTTAAAGCAAAGGGAATTAGTTAAATTGATTCGTTTTATTATCAGTCATGTCAAGCATGTATTAGAGGAGGGACGGTATTTGTCCAAATGAGTATTGCATGTTCACTTCCTTCCTGACATGCAGCAAACCTTTCCAACTCCACCCCCGTCCGCCCAGGTGTAATACGCATGCATGCTTCAAGAAACCACTTTCCAATTTTGTGGAAAACGCATCACACGTTTCTGGATGGGTAAGAAAAAAAAACCTGTTCCTGTATCCCATACTGCTTCGATTCTTGCGTTTGGTACGGCACCTTCTCTGCTGGATATCGTGAAGACGTGCAGTGAAGCCATTACGGCTAACTTGTTTGAAGGATAACTCCTGCCCTAATTATCCGATTTTCATTATGTTTTATGCTTTAGCATTGGCTCACGGTCCTCTGCAACTTTCCAGTTTACAGCACTATTCTACGACGCATAGTTCAAATTTCAGGATCGTGATGACCTTGAAGGATCAATCCAAGGTAATTAAACTAGCATCATTACACGTCCCCCGACCCATAGTATATGTGTGTACATTTTCGTGGTTCTCCTCTTAGTAAATTTGGAATGGTAGTAGGCATCTCCAGACTTTTGAGTCACCCTGCATATAGATGTTTCTCCCCGATATATTGCATGAAAACTTTTGGTATCTCCCATCCTTAGTTGTGACCTGTAATTTGGTAACAGCTTTTTCTTGGAATGATGTTACTTCTTTGCAACAAAGACACTTTTTGGAAGCTTTGCCTTTCGTATTACCATTTTGGTTTCGGATGGATATCTTTTGCCATTTACATGTAACATGAAGAGATTAAACCAAAGAATTAAATCAACTTGGTGCATGGTACAGAATCTGACGTACCAAACTTCATTTTCACTGTTGCCAAAGTTCATAGGGCTAGCTGAATGATGCCCAGGTTTATAATCTAAACGTTCATAATGCGTATACTTCTTTTTTGATCACGGGTTACAAATCAGTTTTTTTCAGCCAAACCTATAAGCAAGATGACTCTCGTAAATCACATCTAAAAGCCCATTGGTTCATTCAGTTAATTTGGCAAAAATAGGGGAAGCACGTTAAAAAAAACACGACTTTTTCTAACCTTAATTCTGCCCAGGGTATGTTTTCACAGAAAAGTCAGCGATTATGTGAAAACCCATGTACGTGATCTGGTTTAAAAAAAAGTCACTTGACACTCAGTCTACATGTCATGTCATGTTAGATGTCTTCATAATCGTTTACTCCGAAAGTCATAGTTAAAACTAATTTCTAAAACACAAACCTCTGTAACTACAAGATTGGATGCGACTACACGTCGAAAAACAGCAAAAACGCTTATCTTCCGACCAGGAGAAAACGTTCCATGCCAACTTCCAGAATGATTTCCCTTAAATTATCTTTTTCTTCGAAAAATAACACTACTAAGGTTGCTAAAATTCACAACACAGGCTCGCACTCAGTCAAGCAAATTTTCGATATCACCTAGACATCTTTGTCAGGCTTCGATGATTTTTTCAGCTTTCTACATCAACTACATCGTTGTTTGCTTCGTCGTCTGCTTTGCACACGTTTGCATTCGAATTTGGCCGTGACCGCAGCCTCCCGTATTTATTGGGCTGCACGCGCCGTGCACACGTGAGACCCCATTGATGAATCAGCTGCTCGTTGAGTTTTCTTACAACCAGGTGTGTAACTCTAGAGAAAGCTGGGCCTTTGATGTTCATCAAAAGCCCCCATTCTTTTCTTGTTGTTGAATAGCAAGTGCTCCAAGGCAATGGAGGTGGGAATCACGTGCCGAAAGAATACTTGTGCCTTTCCAGTCCACCTCATGCTTCAGAGATTTGCAGTGGACTGCAAGGCCTATTCTGATCTCTCCAATATAATCAGCATCGCAGTCTCTGCACGGAATCTTATACACTGCTTCTTTTGTATTCTGAATGGCCCCCACCTTTTTCTTTTTTGCTGCAAAATTAACTAAAAGCTGCATACAGTAAAGGAATGAAAATTTTTATCCAACCTAATTCACCATCAGGAAAACTTGTATGCATTTGCACCACCAATTTCAGAAGTTGACCGTGTAACATTTACGCCATTTTCCCAGGAGTGAGCAAGCCACGCCAGAAATTGGAATGGATAACCAACGGAAAGGACACCAACTTCCAGAAAATGGCAGCGCAAATGCACAAGATTTCTCGAAGTAAATCACGTTGGATAAAAAGTTGATTTTGTTAAATTTATGAAGCTTTTAGTTAATTTTAGAGCAGAAAATTAACTGTTTGCGCCATTTGACAAAATTTTGACCTTAATCCCCCTACCCCTTTTTTTTGGGGGGGGGGGGAGTATTGGGCACAACCTTCGGTAATTATCTAGATTAGGGGCACCACGCCAAATCACTTAATTTTGATACTAACCGACGCTACTCTTCATCCTAACACCATTTCACATCACAAAATTCGGGGAAAACGTTTTTTTCCAACCATAAATGCGTCTGAAAATAGCACAGCTTCACATACAGCGTTGAACGAGTGTCGCCATCTTCCTTCTCCGTTGCTTGTAAGCAAGAGGACCGCTCTAGAGATAAGAGAATAGCCAAACCCAAACTTGTTCGTTACAAGTGAAACGCCAAACAGAAGCCGGTACCTGCCTAACCTAAACGACAACAACAACAAAACCAGACGAAACACACTCCTTTTGTCGTTCCGGTTCACACGTTTGGTGTGGTATTGTTGTTAGGTTAGGCAGGTACCGGCTTCTGTTTGACGTTTCACTTGTAACGAACTGTTTGGGTTTGGCTATTCTCTTATCTCTAGAGCGGTCCTCTTGCTTGCAAGCAACGGAGAAGGAAGATGGCGGCACTCGCTCAACGCTGTATGTGAAGCTGTGCTATTTTCAGACGCATTTATGCATTTAGCTGTGCATTTATGGTTGGAAAAAAACGTTTCCCCCGAATTTTGTGATGCGAAATGGTGTTAGGATGAAGAGTAGCGTCGGTTAGTATAAAAATTAAGTGTTTTTGCGTGGTGCCCCTAATCTAGATAATTACCCAACCTTCACCTGGGCTGGTCATACGCGGTTCACAGAAAACAAAAATAAATCGTTTTCCAGAACGATCTTGCCAAACTGACAATTGATTGCGATTTCGTCAAACTCCTCAAAGAGAAACTTCAGAACCGATAATCTCCACCTGTAAAGCTACATTAATTCCAAAATATAAACGACTGTTGCTTTGATCATTTAATTATCTGCAAATCTGTAAAGCTTGACTGAAGGTGATCAACAATTGGTTTTCGTGACTGGCACACAACTGCCATCATTCTTCATAACCAATCTACAGCAAATATATTGGTTCCATTCTAATACCACTAAATCTTAGTTCTGATATCACTAAACATTTGGTAGGCCCTAGTTATTTTTACATAAGGTTTATGATAGTAGACTATAGAAGTTAGTGCCATGAATTTGAAAACCATCGTGAATAGAATGTACATATATTCAACGGCATACTCCATACAAATACAAAACAAAAAAATTAAACTGCAAAATTGAATTCAAACTACAATAAATGAAATGCTAAATAAACCATACGTACCTCATCACTAATTTCCTTTAATATGTTAGGCTTCAAAGTCATGGTTTTATACAAAGTGCCAGCAACAACAACACACTGATCCTCTCCAGATAACTCGTGCAGTTTCTTTACTTCTGTATTTTTACCTGAAATGAAGATGGATCACTTTGTCAGCTGCGTAACTGCATATTTCGCATGACACAGACTCTACGCTACTAAAAAAAAAAAGCCAGAGAGGCCAGGGGGCAGTAGTGGGTCCAGTGGTGGGTTGGATCCCCACGCTCCAATTTGGGACGTTCTGTCCCCCATGGGTCTACTGGTGGCTGACTCAGCGACCCTCTGATAACGTGATAAACTCACCACGCTCACCAGTGTTTACGTTTTTTATGCTTAGCTTTCAAAGTAAAGGATATTTACCGTTCCAACGTCATCAAGCGAACGGTTCCAAAATGTCTGTCGGAAGGTCTAAAAATTATTACCTGAGGGTAGGGGGGTTTAAAAATACCCAAGTTACCTGCCCCTATACCAAAAAAATTCTAGTTACGGCTCGTCGGACAAGTTTTCGGTTGTCGTTTCTGACGTTATATGTTTAGCCGCAGCGAGCACGATAGCGCGAGGGAGGCACGTAATTTGGAAAAAAATACCATCATTTTCGTGAATAGAATCCTTGATTTACCCTAATTTGTCGATTTTACATTAGAAAATTACCATCATTTTCGTGACCAGAATCCTTGATTTACCCTAATTTGCTGATTTTACAGAAAAAAAAAATTTTGTCCACCTAAACTGAACTGACCGGTAAGGTGGAATGTACCGGTCGTTTTAACCAGTACACTTATTAGGTTACGGTTAGTTTGTCACCGCTTACACTCAACATGTAGTCTTACCCCACTTCTTTTTGGCGTTTTCTGTTACTAAAGCTCTCATTTGCTGCAATCGCACTGAGTAAATGTGTGCAAATTGCCTAGAAAACTGTCTCTGTTTGAGAGTGAACCTTTCGGAGCAGTTCTTGTATTCACTGTCCACTCGTAAGTAAACGCCCTGATCCATTGGTTCTGTTCCATTGCTGGAGGCAGAAGGACCACCAATACAGCCATCTTCTCCATTTGGTGATTTGGCGTTAAAAAGCATTAAGTAGGAAGATTGGAAAAACGGGAAGTGTCAACAATGGCAAGTGTCAACAAATCAACACATGTGCAACCACAACTCCCGCCAGAATTCCATGCGGCGCCCCTGTCGATTGCATCGACCACTGACCCGCTTGCAAGGCCGGCTAAGAGAGAAGCTCAATAGCGCCTAACCGCACGGAAGGCTCCACTCCTCTTTCTCAGGATTTTCTGCGTATACAAAATGTTTCCTGTTTTTCACCTTTATTGTAACAGTATTTCTCCTTTTTATTCTTCTGATTTCTTGAAATAGTCTCCCTTGAAGTTTTATTTTAATTGTTCACTCGTGTTTAATTTCTCTCTCCTTCGAAGTGCGTTCTTTTTTTTCCCCTGAAAATAGAAAAACGTCCCTGCACGTGCCAGCACTAAAACCGCTAAAACTTTATAGTACCCTGCCGCATGTAATATGTAAATCGAGAGCAGGAAGCGTTCTGCTTATACGCTCCTTCTCAATAAAACCATCATAAAAAAAATACAAGTTTCGAACTAAATGATTTTGTCTAGTCTGTTTTTGAAAGTGTTGATCGACGTTGCGTCCACGACACTCTGGGGCAGAGAGTTCCAATCGTCAATCACACGATGCGTGAAAAAGGATTTCACAATGTTCACCCTTGCTTGCGGCTTGAAAATTCTGGAGTTGTAACCTCTGGTACTTGCACACTTCGAAGGCATCTAGAAGTTATTTTTATCCAGGTCGTAGTACCCCTTCATAATTTTGAAGCACTCGATCAAATCACCGCGTTTTCTTCTTTTCTCAAGGGTTGGCAGCTTGAGCATGGCCAATCTTTGTTCGTAGCTCATATCTCTAGTTCCATTCGCTAGCCTAGTAGCTCTTCGCTGTACCCATTCGAGAATTGTCTGGTCTTTTTTCAGGCTGGGACTCCAAATAGAATTGCAGTATTCAGTAATGGATCTTACATATGTTTTGTAGATAATCCCAAAATTATCAGCTGGAATTTTCCAAAAGGTTCGCTTAAAGAGCCCGATGGTACGGTTAGCTTTCTTGGCAACACTGTTACATTGTTCCGTCCAGGATAGATCATGATTTACGAAGATCCCAAGGTCTTTCTCAGATTCTTTACTTTGAATGGGTACATTACGTAAATAGTATTGCTGCTTGACATTTTGATGACCACCATGGAGAACGGCACCTTTGCTGTTATTAATCTTCATAGACCAAGTGTCACAGTAATTAGCAATCTTGTCCAAATCGTTCTGCAATTCCGCTCTATCTTGTTCCCCATGGTGGATTTTGAGAGCTTTCATGTCGTCGGCAAACTGAAACCCGTCACTACTTAACTGCTCAGTAGGTTGGCCAACGACACCAAAGAAAGGAAAATGGACGCAACACCAGGTTCTGAACAATGCTTGGTGAGCAAATCAAGAATAAATTATCGAAAAGTTTTAGAGTAAACATGTGTACTTCATTAGCTCTTGACTAAACTAATCTAAGGGTGTTCTTTACATTCGAGGCAGGACTTTCATCTTCGAAATCGAGAATTTTCTGCACCAAAGCTCCCTTCTTGTGAAACTTGAACCAAATCAAAACAGAATTGCGAACGTAATCGTATCCGAAACAGACAAACACACGAAATCTGGCTTCGCTCGGCTAATAATGTAATTCAGTTTGTGACTGATGGCGAGACTGCGTTTCTTTTTTTTTTTTAATGTGTGTGGAAGATCAGAGTTGAGTTGCTAGCAGAAATACTCAATGGATGACTGCACCGGCAGAGGACACTTATTTAGAAGGGCCCATGCACGGGCTTGACGGCCCGCAAATAATTTGATTTACACGGACCGTTCAGATCCGAGACGTCTTCCAGATCTCAGGTGTCTTTCGGATCACGTTTTTGGCCGGCCAGGTTTTGGTTACCCGGACAAGTTTTTGCTTGCGGGTTTCGGGTGTTATATATTTAGCCACAGCGAGTACGACAGCTCGAGCGAGGCACATAATTTGGAAAAATAGGAAAACTAAAAATCATCATTCTTTTGGGATCCGGTCGCCGTGGGAAAAAATTTGTGTGAGGCCTGGCCCCTCAGCAACAACTTGCTTTTCACTCGGGCACCTTGCAGCTGCCTCATCTGCAACAACCATGCAACGGCAACAACTCGATAAATTCGAGGCCACAGTAAATCGTCCTACGTGTACCTTGCGCATTGATTATACTCCAGTCACTATCAAAATTGCATAATCTTAATTTATAATCTTGGTGACGCAAATAATTTCAAAAACAAAATTGACCCTGTAGCGATCTTGTTTTGATTGAACTACACGTGTTTTTAATGACGTCACCTCGGAAAGCACGATGTCGGTAAATAAAATCCCGAACGCCTAACACTTTGATACAGGATTTAATTATTCTGTCACAAAACTAATTAATAAAAATGAATAAAAATCGCATGTCAGTATCAATATTTTATTAACGCGGTTAAAATTATCATTTGTGTAAATAGTTACAAAAAATGTTTTGTTCCGTTTACATGTTTTCTGGTGCGCCCTAACAATATGTCTGGCGTCTGTAGTGTGTGGGTTAAAGGTGAGAATTAATGTTTGTTTTATGGTTGTTTCAAACAAATATAAATTGTGTTTTTGGGGTCATAAAGGTAATATTTACTATTCGCTATTTGCGAAAACAAGTTGTTTGATTCTGATTTATGTTTTGGAATTTTAAAACCGCTACAGTCATTGACATTTACAACAAACAATAACAATGCATGCACTCATCTCATTCAGTAACCGATGGACTAGGCTAATCATTGTTTACGTTTTACATTTTTTTCCCTAGAATTATCATTTCAGCAGGCTTCAATATGACAGATGCTCCAGTCATTGCCAACAAACGCGTGTGCATTACCGTGTTGGGAGACGTCGGCCGAAGTCCTCGTATGCAATATCATGCATTGTCGTTAGCACAATGTGGCTACACAGTGGACATTGTTGGTTACGGAGGTGGGTTTATGTTGCAAAGTTGTGTTGGCTTTAGTGTTCAGTAATGTACAGACGGGTTGCAATTTTGAATAGTTTTTAAGTAGACTAGAGAGAGCTCATGGTGTAATAGGCCGTTATGCTCTGTAAATAAAAATCAAATTCAACTAATTTATCTGCATTAGGCTATACAAATCTTCCCAAATCAAAACTTGTTAAGGATTCCCATTTCCCACCAAATTATCGCTGTGTGAAATCGGGCTATCATAAGCCAAGTTAATCCCATCGAATTATACGTGAAAGGTTAAATGAAAAACTAAAAAAATTCTTGTGTGCACATTTTTCATTTAAAAATACTTTCCACATGCAAGCTTTCCTGTATGATTCAATATTGTTCCATTCAGGCAAACCCATTATTTAAAAAAGTTACATACTATTTTTCCGGTTTGCTACATTCAAACCTACACAATACTTCGGGTCAAAACCTACACAAATGTTACAAACACACTTTTATTGTGCTGCAGCTTTCTTGTGTGAAATGGTTTTGTTACAGTCAGTCAAACCTATGGAAATGTTGCAAACTATTTTCCAGTTTGCAGCATTTGTGGTCATTCAAACGTACACAAAATGTGGCACACACTCGTTTGCTGTGCAGTTGCTTTCCTGTCTCCAGAAACCGACAACCGGCGATTATAGTGGTTATGATTTGACATCTTCAGAAAAACGTTATTACTACTACTACATCCTGTGTGGCATGGTTTTGTTACATTCTGTCAAAACTACATGAGTGTTGCTTAAGTTTCTACGGATATGGCACAATAAGGGAGACATGAGCTGTTTTTTTTTATCTATATATGTTTACGATGTGATGAAGTTGGCTTTACATCACGACTTTAAACGATGAATGCTTAGCTTGAATCAAAGTTTTTTGGGAGGCAGATGTTGTGTTGTATTTTTATTATGTTCAGAATGAGCGCAAACGTGGAACAGTATCGTAACGGTATTGTGAACTCTCAAAGAAATATACACAGGTTTCATATTTTAATGAAATTTCACATCAAAATTGGAATGCAAAGCCTGAAAATGGCGTGGAACATTGAACTTCTGAGCTTGGAAAAAGTTAGAAAGACCTGGAATTTGACTTAGATGATGATGTACGAGCCCTGATGGTAGAAAAGAGCATCATCAAATTTCGTTTATTCTTTCAGATTCTCAGCCGCTAAGGGAACTAATTGAAACTAGCAATGTCAATATCAGATATATGGAGCCCATTCCACCATTTATTGAATGTAAGTAAATGTATTTAAAACGTTCTCTGTACATTCCATTTCCACTAGTGTAGGGTCTGTAACTTGAAATAATCTCAAAGCGTGATATTGTATGCCACGCCATGAGCATAAATTAATGCACAAACTTTTCAACCATTTAAGATTTTTGAATGCAAATACCATTTTACATTTTCAGTGTAAGTGCACATTGTGGCCTACTCAATGGATTTTGTGGTGTCTTTACTTGTGGCACCACAATGGCCGCTTCAAAATGGGTTCCCGTTTGTCAACCATCCAGTTTCCCATAATATATCAGATAGGTTAGCTGTGATACATTTTGTAATAAACTGTACTCCATACTTCCTCTCACATGATAATTGTAACTGTATGTAAACCCTGCTCACAGGAAGTAAAGCCATCTCTGCAGTGGTAGCTTACACCCTGGTTGTTGTCCGTTTTACTTATGCCATAGTTACCCACGCAATAGGAATGTATGCCAATATAAACTACACTTGGTAATACATCACAGTTGACAAACGGGAACCTATTTTGAAGCGGCCATTGTGGTGCCACAAGTAACGATACCACAGAACATGTTTGTACATAAAGATCGTCAGTGTGTGCTGAATTTGATTTCAAATGTCTAGAAGCACGCTAGTGTTGTGCCCATAAAGTTATTGTTCTCAAACTGCTGTTTTTTTCCCGTACCAAACCAGTACCAAGCATATCTCTCTAAAAATTAGTTTAGTATTGAAATGATTAGGCTTTGGTTGATCAAATTGATATAAAAAAAATAACACATCAGCAGACATCATACCACAAAAAAAAAATGTGGGGTTCTCGGGTATGTATTCTAAATATGTCTGGTTACCAGGGTGGGGTTTTTATTTTTTAATTTTTTTTTTTATTTCTTGTAACATAAAATAAAATTTTTGACTGTCGGGCCAACTAGTTTCAAATAACCAGGAGTGAAAACCATTTCTATTCCTAAGATAATTTGGGAAAGAAGCTTAACAATTATGTAATGGCATGAGTAATATGCAGATAGAACTAGATTTATAATAAATATATAACAAATATAACAAGTAATAAAACAGAATATCAGAAAGTAAAACAGGGTTGCAATTCCTTGAAGAAAATTTTTAAGTCACTTCGATCTCGGAAATTACTCATTACGCTCACTTTTGAAAACAGGATACTGTTAGTATCTTGCAAATTTTAGATTGTACTTCAACACTCTTCATCAGGCAGGGTCAAGAAAAATTGAGTCTTCTGGTTACATTTTCGTCTGCTTGCTTGAAAAGAAAAGAACATCCACGGCCTCCGATATTTACAAGGTAAGCACAGCAAGCGGCATGGCCACCTATATATACGACGCTGGATCCAATATTTACAATGTTCGTACAAATGGGGTGGTTCTCGCAATAAACAAGGTCCAGGCACATGTATTACTTGCTTCTTTCACTCCATCTTTGGTTCAGTATGCCATCTAATTCATTTCCAACCAAGTGCATGACTTTTGGGTTAGAGTGGGCCCTGGATGTTCATTAGGGGGATGTTATTCTTTTTGAATGTGAGCGTAATGAGTAATTTCCGAGATCTAAGTGATTCAACAGCGTTTAAAAGTAATTCAAGTAAGCCTAACAGTTTATTTTGTGACATTTTTAAATACCTGGAAAATGCTTTTTTTGTAATTTATTTGTGCTTTTTGCTTAATAACTTAGAACGATTTAAGTATTAGCACTCTTAGAAAGCTCTCAAAAAACGAGTAAGCTGACATATTTAAACACACTCAGTAAATTTTTGGTATATCGTTAAATTTAAGGAAAAAAATAAACAAAATTTTTTTTAGCTTTTGTCAGAACAGTTTTGGTAAACTGGGCCTGTCATAATCATGTTACCGTATAGTTGCAGAACATTTATACATCTGTTTGCTGTTAATCTTTCAGATGTTCCGAAGCTGCTGGCCTACGGTTTGAAAGTTATCTGGCAAACGTTTGCATTATTGTTTTCCTTGATTGCATTGCCACGACCAAAATGTGTTTTAGTTCAGGTACTTGTAAGATGTGGAGTGGATTTTAGTGTACTGTAGTGTAGTTGTAAGTTTGTTTTCAGCAGCAAAGTATTATTTTTTCCTCCCGTTTCAGGTGCCACCGTCCCTGCCAACTTTATTGGTACTTTGGTTCTACTGTCGTTTGCGCTCATCTCAGCTCATCATAGATTGGCACAATTATGGACACAGTATTCTAGCGCTCAATTTAGGGAAGACACACTGTGCTGTCAAGTTTTACAAATGGTAATCGTCCATGTTCATTGGCCGACTGTATATTTACAACCTTGAGACTTTCATTAGTAACTGTTACAATCAATAGTGTCGACCTAATTTTTTAAGGTTTTTATTTAAAAGGAAATCTTATTGGTTTGTATTTATATTTGCTGATACAAGTTCCTTTGGCATATTATACTATACGTCAATTAGACACAGAAAAAATGATAAATATCGATATCGTGCCTGCAAATAATTTTCTCAACACTAAATACCGATGTTCCGGTCGAAACTTCGACTGACGCTACGGTTTTTTTTACTAGTCACAGCGAAACTTTTGACTGAAGCAGAAGGGGACGACTCGGGCCAAAACCAGGATAGAATATTCCTGGAGTATTCGGACAAGTAAAGGTTTATAAACAGGGGTTCCCCTTGCGAATGATTACGTCCGCAAAAGGGGGACCAGCCCAACAAGTTGACTGGTTTCTTGCCCCTAGACTCCGGAAATACATTTGGGGAAAGAGCGTGTCGAGCAATACTGCGGACTTCCTTAAATGCACCAAGGACGTGACACTTGAGAAACATGACAAGCTTATGTCCTTTGATGTAACAGCGTTATTTCCGAGCCTGTCTCACCACCTAATCCTGTAGAAGTTTGATGAAGCGGTGACGAGAATCCTGGTTAAGAAAGAAGTAGTGCTAGATAGAAGGATCCTCAAACTACTTCTGAACATCTACGTAGAGTTTCGACGAGTGACCTACTGGCAGCGGACAGGAACATCTATGGGTTACTCGTTGTCACCAATGCTGGCCGAGACATGCTTCAGGAATTGGACGAACATGTGATTCGACGACACCCATCACTTAAAACCTGGGTCCGTTTCATGGATGACACTTTTACTGCAGGGAATGAAGCAGAATTAGCAGAAGAAACATTGAACCAATGGTCTCCTGATTTGGATTTCACGTCAGTAATGAAGAAATACATGAAACTCCTGTTCCTAGACACATTGATAAGAGAGGAGCGAAGATGGAACTCTGAAATGGAGCCCATATGAGAAACCTACGCAGACTAACAGGGGGATTAGTTTTAACTCTGGACATCCAAGGCTCAACTCCTCGCAATTACGCGTAGAGAGATGATGCAAATTATAGTAAGGGTTATGAAGGTGGTAGAAGCGAGCAAAGTGAAGCCTAAAACAGACACCAAATTGCAAAATATTAGTTGGCTGGTTGGTTGCAATTTTGTAGTTTAGGTGGAACGAACAATGGGATTGGAATGAAATTTGCCACACAGCTTGAAAGCCCCAAAAGTATTGTTGAGTTTGAATTTGCTGTAAATCGTTCAATTATTCTCCGTGGTTAAGTCCTCTGTGTTACAAAATGGGATTTCTTCCTCACCTACTTGCCACGGTTGTCTTAAGGCTGTTAGGTTGTGCATGCGCACTACAGTAGTTTCTTTGGTGGTGTGCTGTTGGGAAGATTGAACGCAGTACAGACGTGCGTATGGGAAGCCACTGAGTTGGGGGTTTTCGTTAACCCAACTTCGGATTTGTTTGAAGGCACAGGAATGCATAGAGATGGAAGTCGTGTACAATGGTTGTTGTGAGCATCAGGCAGGTGTAATAGCGCACTTCCTTCACACCAAGCGTGCGTAGGAGAAAAATGGAAAAATTATTGGGAACGCACTTGTTATGTACAATGCTTACCCAAGCGGATATTTCAGAACCAGAAATGTTGAAAATATTGTGGAGGACGTACGCTGTTTGGAGAATTGTCCGAGGTTTACATAGCCGAAGTGTGTATTGTCCGTCTGCTGGAAAGAAGCAAAATGATGGGTGTGGGTGGTATGGTGTGGCCACATTGTGTGTGTTGTTACAGGCCGGGGTGGCCTTAGACCTGAGCTTGAATTTGCTGGAACTCGATCAATTATTACGGAAGAAATTACACTCTTTCAAATTTGCGTAAAAGATGTCGAACATACCTAATCGAACTTGCTTTGTTCAACATGGTTTGGTTCAGTACAACAGTTGATACGACCTTAGGAAGTAGGACAAGCTCTTGAGCATACCAACCAAATAACGAAGAATGTGTGTTTAACATTGTAACTCGATAGCTATAATAACTAGAAAAATAAAGCATGGCTTGACAGACTTGGGGACACCCGAGGCGGCATTTTTGGCATGTTTTTCATTTTCTGTCTTTTTTCGGCAATAAAGGCTTTTTTTTTTAATATTCAAAGGGCAACAATTCTCTTGGCCAAGCTGGAGGAGGACTGTTTTCTAGATTAATATTAGGATGCTTAATTTTGCACCTTTTGTAC
>JAHWFP010097492.1:23611-42691 GCA_023313725.1 Lithobius niger | reverse complement strand
AATAAGTTGGGTACGATTACACGAAATGTAGGTGCTAAATTGATGGAGCTGCTTCACGCTCGTATGCAGTTCAACGCTAACGTGACTGATTCCTAGGTTATTCGTTTAGGTGCTTCACATGACTGTCTTCACCTTGCAAGGTAAAACCTCATCTCTCAATCTTCATTACTCATGTGTTTCTTGGATGCCGCAACCGTAAATTTAACCGTAAATATTGCCAACCGTCTCTCGTTGATTGCCTGCCGTATGTTCCGAGTAAGGTTTTGGGTAACAGGTGTAATGGTTTTATTAGCTGGAGTGATGTTTCGTATTTTGCCTTAACTACGATCATTATTTGTTTTAATAGTTTTCCAACACGGAAGCGGGTCTTTTGCTAGTGGCGAGCCTTATCGAGCGCTCTTTATTACTTGACCTGGTTAGCACTCTTCGTGATCAGTATTTTGGTACCGTCGTTAAAGGTGCCTATTCAACGAATGACAGGTTGCAGCCTCTAGCGCCGTCTACCATTATTTAAAGTGTCCGCGGTCTATCTTGAGTTCGCCGTGAAACGAACACACGTAATCGATTGTACGTTTTTGGTAGCCGAGTGCCCTGTTGATATCCAAGATGGTTAAAAACAACAATGCGGCTGTCGAGTAAAGCCCCCCACCCCCCTCCAGGAAGACGTAGCCGCTCATAAAATACTTGCAGGACTCAAGATACGCCGCGCACATAATAGTTCTATGTAACACTTGATTTCAGCAAGCGAAGGAATGCGCAAAGAAATTTCTTTTTACACATCAAACTGGCCCTATAAAGCAGTGACACGACGTAGTATTATTGTATATAACTCTATGCTGGAGCCTTAATGGGTTAGCTGCAAGGGGCACTGCAGAGAGAAACAGAAGGGCGTCATACTGAAGCCGATGCTGTGAAGAGTGATTTCTTAAACCTAAAATGCGCGATTTTTGTTGCTGGAGAAAACAACGTTATTTTAAGCCTAAGAAATCCGCTCTTCCGTTGTTTTCTCCTCCATTTTTGTGTAGTGCACCTTGTAGATATGCCCTCCAAAACCCATACTGGTGCCAATATGGCGGCAAATGTCACTGCTCTATGGTAATGTATAGAGCGCGCGGTTGTAGACCAGGGCTATGGAATAAAGAATTTCAATTTGAATTTGGCACGGGTGACCGGTGTGTCCGTTTTACAACACTGGCTCTACTATAACTCGTTTTTATTAATGTAGATGGGCAGTTGTTATATACTACGTAAATTATTTTATAGACCCTATTAATTTTAAGACAAAAGAAATTTTTTCTGAACTTGCATTTACACAACAATTATTGCAACCAAAAAAAAAAATAAGAAAATAAATAAGAGGTAGGAAAATTTATGTGACGCCAGTCCTTTGTTAGCTAACAATTATTCCATACCTCTTTGACGTCTTTAAAAGTTCTACCAGACTTGAATCAAAATAAGATCCAATTGAATCATCCCGTCAGTGGTAGAATGGTTGCCAGTCACGTGAGTGGCCTAGGTTAGATCCCGGCTGATGAAATTGTCAGAATCTTTTGACACGTATAGTAAAAAAAAACAAAATCAGAGTTTCTGGTGGCCATTAATGTTAAAGTACGATTTTCAGACATTCGAGCTCATTCGAACAAGATGCAATGATGCTTGCGCAAGAAAGTGACATTGTCGTATCTTCTTTGAGTTAACGTTATTGACCAGAAAAAGGTGTACCAACGTGAAACGATCCCATAGTTTGCACTTAAACCTTCCAGTTTTAAACCTTAGGGTACTAAGTCTATCATTTTGAGACCTTACGGTGCTCCGGTGACCTAGCATGGATCAAGACACTCTACAAGGGGTGCCTATCCATCATTTCCATGGAGAAGTCACTTGTTATTTTGGTGGACCAGGCGGCCGCCCATACTTCTTACAGGACTTAAGGGATGCTTTAGCTCTAGTAGTTAGTGGACCTGTGTCGCATCGTCGGCATGGGTTGGTTTCGGACCAACAATTTTTTCCAAGTGCAGTTCGGCGACCGAAAGGCGAAGATGGTGGTGAAGAAGGCAGGCCGCCTTCTGGTTGGAGGTTATCAAGCTGCAGTGTATGGCCTCCATGGCCGAACGCTAAAGTTCAAGTCACACTGGTTGCCACTGGATGTTCCAGATGTAGAAATAGAACGGGCGCCATCCGGATACGGCGAAGTGATCAGTGTTCTACATATTTATACTGGGTTGGTTATTCTGGTGATTGCTTGGGCGTCAACAGGCAGCTGACGGATGCCATCCTGGCTTTGTTTGGCAAGTATAGCTTTGCTACAACAGTTGGGGTGCCTGGTAGTGCATAGTCCATGATAGGGGCCTCCCCAAGGATCTGTTTAAGTCCGGCTCTCTTTGCAGTGGCGATCAATGCTGTCCTCGTTTAGATGACTCCTTGGTCAACATGGTTGCCTACGGTGACAACGTCGCTGTCTGGCTTTCTGGGAAGTACCTGCCTACTGTTCGTTCAGCCCTTGAGATAGCAATCGGCAAGAGATCTCAGGCCTTGGCTGCAAGGGGCCACTGATTACCCAGTTCCAAAGCAGAACTCATGATCTCCTGGCGTGGGCAAGTCTGTGAAGGCTCGCTAGTGGTCGATGGTACTCGTCTCATGGCCAAACCTAAGGTCCAGTATCTTAGTTTTTGGATTGACCCAGAAATACTGTGGACACATGACGTGGTCATGGAAAACATCTCGGCTTAGACGAAATATTGAAGTCGTTAGCCGACAAGTCCATCACTAAGCGTGGTACCATTGTCACCTTTTATAGAGTGTACCTGCATGCCTGTCCTAACTTCCACATTCCTGCTCTGGTCAGCTCTCAGCAAGGATGTCCAAATTACATAGAACAATTACCTTAGAATTGTCTTGGGATGTTTGCCTTCCTCCAATTCCCGCCTTGCATGTTGAGACTGGTGAATCCCCAGTTTCTTTTTGTGCAAAGAATTATTGGTCTGAATTTGCCAGCGTGCAATCACTAAGGGCTAGTCGGACCCACTGGCTGGTATTATTTTGGACTACTTGTCAGTGTCTCAGGGTGCTCATGAGTTGCTCGGTGCTCCTGGTATCGGTACATCTTTCCTCCGGGAAGAGGAGCTTGGCGGCTTTTAAAGTCCAGTCTTAGTCAGCTGTCCAGCCCCATGGCTTTAGTGTACAGCTGCGGCATATGCTCTTCTGGAGAAGGCTTCAGTGCATCTTGCGCAGTCTTGCACGCTGATCTACAGTGACGCGTCATTTTTCAAGAGCGACTGTGAGGATACAGTGGGAATATACATTCCTTGTCTGCACCTGGAGTACCGATTCTCTCTCGACTCTCTCCGTTAGGATTTAGTGGGAGAGCTTGTTGTAATATCTGTGGTGCTGGACATCGGCACTGATTTGCAGCTGCCCAAGTTTTGTGTCTTGACCGACTTGTCGGATTAAGGGCTGTTTTGGCTGTTTTGGTAACGAACTGGTTGACATTTTTGCTAGGCAGGGCTCTGAAGAGGGTGTCAGCACTGTGAGCTTGGTTCTTGGCCCACGGGATCTGTGCCCCATAGTTGGCGGGATCTTTGGGAGGGAGTGGTCATCAGAGTGGTCCACTGTAGTGCCATGGGCCAGTGCATGTACGGACTACATGCCACCACGACCTGTCCAAGACTCCTCAATGGTCTTTCTTGTAAGGAGGCGGGCTTGCTTTCTAGGCTACGCACTGAACATGTTCAGCTTCGAACGCATATATTGGGTTGGCACACTCGCTATTATATGCTTGTGGGGGAAGCTATGAGTTTGTGAGCCACTTCCTCTTTTCGAATAGCTCGCCCCCCCCCCACGCACGGACTAAGGGGATAGGCTTGAAATGCGTGGAGAGTATCCTCTTGGTGGCGCAGCGGCATTTTGTTCCTAGTGACGGGGTTGACCCATTGAGTATGTCCCTCGATATGTCACTGCATTCTGCGCCTGGTATCCGTCCCTGCTCAGAACTATTGGTTTTTGCAAGGCGATTCGATGCTTCACTTCGTGAACTCCGCTGCCCCTTCCTCGTCCCCCCCCCCCCCCTTGCTCTCTGTTGTTCTCCCCGCTCCCTGTTCGCTCATCACGATATACATGTGGACCTTGTGTGACTAGTGGTCATACTCAGGCTTAGTCTGTAAGAAGTTTTACAAAAAAGTTAAGGACCTGTAATCTCAGTAAAAATAAAGTAAAGCAGCAATTCCACCCTTTGTTGCCTCCATTCAATTCTCTTCAATTTTATACTAGACCTACATGGTCGTCTGCCCTACCGAAACTGAAAACACTAATATACTGCAGCAACAACAAAACAAAGTAACCATGCAACCATAAACAGCACCTCAATTATCACTTACAAAATCAGCAGTGGGGAGACTACAAGCTCACACACGACCATAACTCGCGCAGACCGCCACTACAGCTTTAAGACTCTGGTAATTTGGCCGGGGCTGAACCCCCAATAAGGAGACCATCTTTAAGAATAGAACTTGGAAGCCACTGAACCAAGTGGTCGTCGTAAAGTTTAAGCTTAGAAGGAAGTGCTCTCTGAAGTTTCCTGGACTACATTCTGCAACAATGAAAAACAAAACATATCCTTCCTTCATACTTAAAAGATTCAATTTATGTTTGGTTGGAGATGTTCGTCTTCTCCTCTGGAAGTTGAAGGCTTCAAATATGAAAAGTGTGTCATATGAAAACAACTTAATCCATGCGTTGTTTAGGGCTTATCATTAAATTCTGTGGGGGGTCCTAGGTGACCCAAATCACACAAAAAAGGACCATTTGCGACAATGGTATGGAATGAAGGCTATGTACAATAAGTGAAACAAGAAAACCCATGGGTAAAGTGTGGTCTCTGGTGTTCGGCTCTGGCGTTGCTTATACTTTTCAGCTTATGCAGCACAATTTATCTGAATAAAAAAAAATCTGCACAACAGGGATCAGGTTGCAAAATTAGTAACAAGTCTTATAAACGAGAAAAACAGAAAATTGGTCACATTAATATTTGGTGGCAATAACATCACTTCAGTAATGTTGACAGTATTGTTGCCTGTCACACACAAATCACAAATCACACAAATCAAGAGGACCACTGACCCGTATTTTAAAACATAGTTATTACTAGCGAATTCTTAGTCAGCTAGCAAATATCGTTTGTATGAGACTACTACACTGATGTGACGGATCGTTTTGGTGTGGGAATGTCTGTCATCACTGTACGAGGTGCAGCGAGAAATGTCCTCGAGCAAAGTGGTTGAATTTACATCTATTTGAGGATGTTCGTCTTCTCATTTGGAAGTAGAAGGCTACAAATATAAGATGTGTGTCGGAAGAATGGTAAGTTAATCTGTACGTTGTTTAGGCCCATTAGAACCTCCATATAAGCGGACATCGCAACAATCACGCAACAATAATGACGTTAGAGAGTGTTAACCAAAGTTCATTGTTGTTGACCAAATATTTTTTCGAAGGTTTCAGGAACTTTCATCAAAAATGGACTGGCGACAACAGTAAAATAGGAGCGAGTCTATAAACCGTTCGAAAAATAGGGTTCAAAGGTTTTGTAGCTAGCATTAACCTCTTCCGGTCTATAAATCGCTGCCTTCATCAGTAACACTTCCTAAACATTATTTTGCTATCTGTTTTAAACCTTTCATCAAGTCAACATCGGACTAACCCAGGATAACGGAATACTCGTTTAGCAGTAGCGCAAAGAAAGACAAAATTAAATGCTAATTACGTAAATATAATATACTGATAGCAAAAAAAAAAAAAAGGTGTCAATAATATTTCTACGTCTGCATTTGTAACGTTTCAAACAGCAAGATTCGACAGCAGTGTCTCCGTCAAGCGGTTTGACTAACTCTCCATGTGGGAATCACCCGGTACCACTGTGGAGAACAATGAACATCTTTCTATACGATTTAGTGCCTTGAGTAGGCCTATCTTTCATTCCAGATTAAGATATTTTTCGGGGCTGTACCATAAAACCGATGAAAGAGCTCAGCTTAGTTACCTGAACAAAGTGATCTGGCCTATGACTGGAAGGGGATCTTGTCGGAGCTCATTGCCAGGGTGCGAGAGACTCACCGTGCTCCTTCAGTATCGACGGGACCTATCCTGGATCAGTGTAGCAACTAGCCTTTTCCAAGGAGGGGTGCAAGGGGAAAATTCTCGGGCCCTCCCCAATGACTAAAACAATTTTGCCCCCATCCCGACCTTTTTAGGGTTATCGCAGTGTTGCCGGACGGAGAAAACAAATATCTGTGAAATGTTGGCCAAAATGTCTGTAAATTGCACAAAAAAATTTGTAGATATACAAAAATGAGAATTTTGTCCTTATATGATTTAACGTCTTTTGCAATGCATAGTTATTATTATTTTTTTTTAAAGAAAACATTTTAACCATTGATCTTCATACACACGACACTGCGTGGGGTCAGCAGATTATGATGTTGGAGACCTTTACACGAATCTTGCACTTTCGTATTTCCATGGAAATAAAATGTAAGTTAACACTGAAAGTAACTTTTCTTAACCTTCCAGTTCCAACGGCCAGTTGGGGCATAATTTTATTCTTCATCATCACTACTTTCATCACTCCTACATCACTCCTCTTACGGTCCGGCACTTACTTGTTGATTGCCGCCATCTTGATGGTGTTCGTCGTCGGTTCCATCTTCCGCATGACATTGCGCGTCAGTTGGGCGATAAGTCTGTCCTCCTGTCCGGTGTTTTTCAATTTTTGCAGGAGGTACAGATGTATGACAAGATTTAGATTAGGGGTTTGAGTAACATCTCTGTAATGTGTGGTGCAGTGGCAACCCGGACCACTGCACTGTGACTGAGGTTGGCGCTAATGACCAAGTTGTCGACGTGCCATTAAGCCTCAATCCCCCCCCTCACTCCTACATAGGTTCGGCCACCTGTAAGTTAAAATGGAGGCCGCGGGTACGAAATAAAAAAAAAATCTGTAGATTTTAAGCAAACGAATTTGACGAATTTGAGCAAAACGAATTTGAGCAAAAAGCCGGGAAAATTCGTGAAAATCTCTAGATATAAAAGACTAGTCTGTGGATCTGGCAACACTGGCTCATCGTGATTTTGACTTTTCTGTGCTTCCAGCTGTCTCATGAATGCTGGTCCCCCTGCAATTCTGGAGCCTGGGTGCCATGCACCCCTTGCACCACCCCTAATGGCGGCACTGTTCTGGATAATATGTTGGCCCCAAACAATCACCGGAAGTTTCCCGGGTCGTAATTCCTGGGTTTTCTCCTCCCCAATTGCGTTTGATTCTGATGACGTTAGCTTCCAAGACCTTTAAGACCTTTAAAAAAAAATAGATATACATATCCACCAGGGAAAATAGGGGTGGTTAAGAATGATTGACCGAATCACGTGACATGCACTAAGTCCCTACTGATCACGTGATACACGGTTGATAAATGGCTTTATGTTTTTTCCTATTTCTTGTTACGGTGTATACCCGTTTCACCTAATCCCTTTTTACCGAATCCCGTTTCACCGAATTTTATTCAGTTTCTTAATTTTCGGCAAAAGGGGAATTCCTGTATCGCCAATTTTTTTTTCCAGAATGTCTGCCGCGCTCACTGCCGCTAAACATAAAAATCAGAAACCACAACTAATCACGAATCCCTTCCAAGCAAGTAGGAATGCTTCTTTAACTTTTCCCTTAAATTTTGGAAGAATATTTTGATTAGGTGAAACGGGATCCGGCGAATGGGGTAACCAGCCTTGTTACTGTATGATGAATTACGTATTGTCAAATTCCCAAAGGAAAAGGACAAATACGCTTTCAACAAGTAAATAAATTTGTAAATAAATAAATGATCGGTAATCCCTTCATACTAGCTCGTTATTACCCCCAACTCCATTTCCGGTGGTGAAGAACACAGACAATAAATACCTGATACATTTTGTATATTACTTTCATTCCTACCAGGCGCATGGTGCGACGTCAATAGGGGTGTGACAATCGTTAAAATTACAAGCTCATCCGTACGATGCCTGGATTACACCACTATTCTTAAACTCTTAAACGTCCTTCTCCCTTATCCCCCCCCCCCCCCTCCATCCTTCCCTTCCAACATATTGCACAAACGTGTGAGAAAGTGACTGCAGCCTGGACTACTCATTCACAAATACATAAAATTCAAGCCGTCACCCAAGCCGTACGAGGAAAAATGAAAAATGGAAATTCCCATAATTTGCATTTCTACTCATCTTCGCGTAAACAGCATTTGTCTTCTAATTCCTCCCCCGCCTCCCTCCCAATCACATTTCAATATAACCTCGTTCTGTTGTGCGTTCGTATGCCTCCATTCACAACAAATTACCAAGCTTGTCTTGTTTCATAAGACGGAGAAAAGAAAAGCGTTGGCTTATTTTTATGTTGTGGTTTTAGCGGCGTTGGGCAAGACCTCTCCCCATTGGCTATTGACACAAAAGAGAGTATCGAATCCGCGTTCTTCCTTGCCCTCAGGCTCAATTGACACAGCTTTCCATTTACGTCTGGCTATTCGCAATGATGACAGCACGACCTTACATGTTAACTCTCTGTCGCACTCGTCATTAGACTGTCAATAATTTTAGTTTTATTTTTTCAAGTTGTGCTTCTCTCTCTCTCTCTCTCTCTGTCTGTGGCCGCCGACCGTACGCGAGTGATTTTATTCAGATTTTGCTCCGATTTTATTCGAATTTCGATTTTATCAGCTGGCTGGTAAACACCGAAGATTCCTTGGGGATCATGGCGACGTCTAACGGTGAGTGTGTGTGTTTTTTTTTTTTTTTAATTTATTTAAGCAATCTGATGACTGGAATAGTGTGAAGTTTTTTCAGTGCCTTACGGTGTCTGTATACGTGGAAGTTTATATGTGTTAAAAGAAGGTAGGCATTTTCTCCCCGGACTGTTTTTACTAGAACGAAGCCGTAAATCGAGCGCACAGCTAGCTGTGGTATCCCTGGCAGCGCACAATTAGAACTGTGGGGAGCCTAGCTTCGCGCAGGAATTAAAAAAAAAAAACCATCCCTAAGCCCCCCCCCTCCCCCAAATAAAACAACCGGTATGTAAGAAAATGGAAACTCCTAGTGTGTACATCGGAACTGTGAGGAGGTTGGGGGGGGGGGGGGGGGGCTACTTCGCACGGTGACGATGAACACCGTAAGCTTCCCCAATCAGAAATGCCGGAAATTCACTGCCGAAATGAACGAAGAATGGATGAAACTCCGTACGTTTGTAATCGGAACTGCTTCCGGCTGTGGGCTCTTTACAAACAAAAACAAGTGAAAAATAATGCTTCTTCCGGGGACGAATTGTCGGTGGAATGCTGGGCTGGGGAAGGGGGGGGGGTTCGAATTCTGGGTTCGAACACCGTGAAGTCAGTCGACTGTAACAAGTCGTACAAACCGGTCACTGATATGCGACGTTTCGGAGTGAAGCAACATTCCGTTATCAAGTAGTAAGAAGTAAAAAAAAAGAAATTTCTCTTAAAAAGACATTCCTTTTCACGAATTTCGATCACCTGCTCGAAAAATTACTTTTGCGACATTTACATGGTTTAGAGTTAATGCAGCAATCATATTTCTTGCGATGGGAAAAAAATGAATGCCTTTGCAAAATTTACACGCGTCTGAACTAATGATGCAAAACTGAGCCACACAGGAAAGCCAACAGGGACGAATGTACCTTTAATACTTCTTGTGTAGTGCTGTTTTTTTTTTGTTGTTTATTTTTCGTATTCGTATCTTCAATAAAAACTGTTATTATTTCGTGCGTGTCCGAGGTGTTTGGGAAGTCTACATGTTTCAATAACATGTATCAGTAATTGCCCCCAACCACAACCTGCTGCCGTGCGTCCCGAAGGAAAACTCTTGATTGGTGGCAGGAGAGGGGGGGGGGTCTGTGGAATTGCTGTAAATAAATCTACTACAGTAAAAGAACATTTTTATATGTCAACCAGTTACCTGCGATTTTATGGGTGGCCTTCTAGCAGAATTTTCTTCCAAGTATACATACGGGTTGTAATACGGGTTGCGTTGGGTATTATCGGAAGTCGGTGGTCATTCGTTTTTTGTTATTCGTCGCTGGGTTCCCCCCCCCCCCGACCCCCACCCCCGATAATTACTAGTTCATAGGCGTGCGTCGAGTATATACAAGCATAAAAATTCTCATATGTAAAGTTTCACACAAATAATGCCTACCAAGCTTTAACTGCCTTCTAAGCCCTACCCCCTGGCTGCAGGCCTTCGACTAGGCCAGCGTCAAATTTGTCGCTTTCTAAACTACGAAAGGACGCTTAAGCAATTTAACGCGTCATTTTTTCAAGAAATTTGGGTTTCAATGAAATTCACGTGGTAGACGGTAGTTTTCACGCTGATGACGAATATGCTAACCAAGTTTAATTATCTTTATTAGTGGTCGCGATAACTAATTAGTTATCCAATTAGTTAAAAATATTCGATTAGAATCAAAATATTCTTTAAAAATTTAACATTGGAGGTAGTTAAAGATGCATTCCTAATATGAGGGAATTTGTTATTAGGATTACGGTTTCTGAGGTTATGTGTTTAGCCGCAGCAAGCGCAGTAGCACGAGCGAAGCACGTAATTTAGACAAAAATTCTTCGGTGAAAAATTATTTGGTGTCTTCCGTTTTGCTGAATAATTTTGTCAAAATTACATGCGTCGCTCGCGCTTCCGCGCTCGCTGCGGCTAAACATACAACATCAGAAACCTGGTGTTTATATTTGATAACTAACTTGATAACTAAATGATTATCACGGTAACTAACGAAGATAATTAAAAATGGTTAGCATATTTGTAATCAGAGTGAAAAATACCGTCTAGAGTGTCAATTTCATCGAAATCCAAATTTCTTTAAAATGGTTCGTTAAACTGCGTTAAGTGCCACCGAAAGGTGCGTGGAAAGTTAAAGCAAGTCATACAATTTGTGAAGTGTTATAAAGTTATTAAGTTATTAAATATGTCAAGTGTGTTGTTGCACCTTGATCTATTGCGTGCGCGCGGCATCTTGAGTCCTGCACGTATTTTGTGATCGGCTACGTCTTCCTGGAAAGGGCTGCTTTGATCGACGGTCGCCATTGTTATTGTAACTATTTTGGATATCAACAAGGCACTCAGCTACCAAATACAATCATTATTTGTGTTCATTCTGAGCATATATGAGAAGCCCAACTCGTCCGCATACCGACAATTTTCTTGGCCTCATATTTTCCTGATCTCAAATCTAAATAATATTCTAAATAATAAAAATTCAATTCAACTTTTTTAAAAACCTTTGTGCAAAATGGGGCTTTTTACTTCTTTCCGCAGCTGAAAAATCCACTGAACTTAAAAGAACGAAAGATTTTTTAATAAATTAAAGCTCTAAAGCTACGTCGTTAAAAAAAAAAAACACTCACACAGTCACATGGACACAAACTGAAATCTTAAAGATGTCACAGGCGTGCAAAACGTAAGGGGCAGCGACCAATACCCCAGCCTTTTTAGAAAAAATGTTCTCTTTCTAAAAAAAAATCTGTTTTTTGATAAATTAAAAATATTGTTCACCACGCATACCTTTACAAAAAATGGCTAAAAAAAATTTTACGGGGAAAATATTTTTACGTTTTTGACTAGTGAGGCAATGCCTGAATCACTTCAACTTGGCATGGCCTAAGTAGTGTGCGCTTACAAATTGTGGGGGCATTCAAGATTTCGTCATCAGGAAGGAAGGGTTTGCCTATTAGTGACGAGGGGGGTGGGAAGGGGTGGCCAGTTGATGACGTAAGCACTGTTATCCCAGTAAAAGGGGTGGAAATATACAATAAAAGAAAACGATCCTCAGAAAAATCTGGGAATATACCAAGAAAAACACCTCCTCTTGGGGGGATGGGTAAAGTTAGAAATGACGTAATACTGGCAGGGGCGCGGCGGCGTTGAGCAATTGATGCCGATTGCTGACGAGGGTAGAAAGCGGAGGGGGGTTGAAAAGGACCAGTTCCGATAACGTAATTCTTGAACGTCTTGGTCACCTATAACGTAACACAACAAAAACTGAAGAAGAGCATTCTAAAATTATCTGTACCACCCCTAAGGATTTAGACAACTGCGGAAACCCGAATTGTTTTGTAGATTTTTTTTTTCGTGTTATTGTTTTTGTTATAGGAAAGGTTAGTTTAGGTCAGTTGTCTTGGCTCGAATTTCGCCAGGCAGGCAAAGGAAGTTGGAAAGTAAAGGAAACTTATTTTTTTTCTGCGGCATTTGTTCTGTTTGGCTAAATCGAAACTTATCACAAAAACAGAAATGGTAGATTCTGTTAAAAATACAAATACGTAAAAATTTTTTTACGTAATTTTAAACCTTTCAGGTGATCTCGAGCCTTTAACATTTGACCTTGTGTGTGGAAGAGACACTGGGTGCTAAAATATCGGATACTTTAATTCACATTTTTTTTTAAATGGTTATACTACAGGACTTGGGGTATTTCACCAGAGTATATTTCCAAAGGGGTATTTTTTCCGGGGATATTTTTTCCAGGGGTATTTTTCCGGTGGTATTTTTCCAGGGGTATTTTTTTCTGGGGTATTTTTTCCAGGGGTATTTTTACCTAGATCGGTATGGTCCATTTATCGTTATCAGCTTTCCATTTGGTTACGCTGTTGCCACCAATAGGACGGCTGCATGGGAAGCACATTCCGTGCATTTAATATGCGAACACTGAAGAACTGTAATTGTCGTGCCAATGTCGCGGACAGGAGCTGCTATTTCTAATTTGAAAGTGTCCGGCGAGTCACGATGAAGTCCCAAGTGTAAGGCCCAAGTGTCCTGGACGTTCCTGATAATCTAAATTTTGAAACTAGGTGGACACATTGGATGCACGGCCCTGGGTAGCCTTAATGATTTGTTTGTCCATCACAGAGTGTGGATTCCACACCTAGACACGATAATCCAGGTGGGGCCGAATATACACAGTGGATATAGAACCCGCGTGCTTCTTCCATCCAAATAACGATGTCGTCTCTTGATTCTGCCTAACATGTATTTGCCTTGCCCGCTGAATTATATACGACACTGTGCGGCGACCTTCAAATCTTTGGTAAATGTAATAGACCGGCTTAGCGACTTTACCTGATCCTGTTATACAACTACGGTGTGTCACTGAAAGTATAACTAAACCCAGGATTTATTTTGCGAAGGACTGAGCATCTATTAGCGTTTAGGGCTCGAACGCACTAGGCGACCTGGCCGCGCGGCCAGGTTGCTGCAGCCAATGACAATTATTATTGAGTTATTTTACATAAACAGTAAGCAGTCTCATTGGCTGCAGTGACCTAACCGCGTGGCCAGGTCGCCTAGTGCATTCGAGCCCTTGAGGAAAACTTCAACTTGTGTGTCGCCCAATTCTGAAGATCGTTATAAGTCTATTTGAAGGGAATCTCTGTCTTCCTAAAGTTGATACGTCTATAATCTGTGCATTATCTGCAAAGAAGTTTAACGAACTGGTGACAGCTGCTTCAGGTGAGTCGCTCATATAAAACAAGAATAACAGTGGCTCTAAGGCGGAGACCTGCGACGTACCACTAGTAACTCAGTCCACTCGAGCAAATTCCAGCAATACAAACCACGTTGCGAGCGACCAGCGATGAATTCTTTTCTGCAAGAGAAGATTTGTCCCTTTGATCCCGATGTTGTATAGTTTTTCAATAAGTACCCCATATGAAATAGTTTTGAATGCATTGGATAAATCGAGTAGAACAAAATGACATGGGTCTCTTTCATCCATATTGGTGGTCCAATCGCGCTTCAAGTTAATTTCTACAGGAAACTACCATGTCTGGCCTACAACCTGTCATTCTTCACCGCGCCACTAACTCGCAGTGGATTGTGGGTATGCAACAAGAAAGAAACCAGTGTTATTTTCCCCATTCGCGGGTACACGCGTCAAGAAACGCCTGTATATGGACGAGGTAGCGACACACAGCTGCAGACGAGCCATCGTGGACAAGTGGCCCAGTCGAGTCAAAAAATATATCGATCTGAAGTAGGATGGCTGCATTGAAAGCCTAATATTTCACGTAGCTTTCTTCTGTTTTCACATTTTACACCACTTTTAACACTGCATTTAATTTTTCGTACATTTTCACATTTTCCATTGGTGACCAGGGCCCCCACAACGGGATGGGGTGGTCTTGTGGACCCGCTGTACCCAAGTCCGGTCACTCAGGGGGCCCACATGCCCCTCCCCCCCCCAAATATTTTCGCAATTGTGAGTTTTGATGACTATGAGTGAGGTACTCGATTTGTGCGTATTGTGAATTTATTTTATCCTCCCAACAAACAACAACTCCCATCCAAAGGCAACAACAAGCACAGAACAGGAGTACTGCAGTGAAAGCCTGTCAGCTTGGTATGCAGGGAAGCCTTCAAACGTAAGCAGCCCGTATTAACGAATGAACCAACCCGTTAAGCAGCGCCGTCTTAAGCCTCGTAGAGGCCTGGTGCTTAAGATTTATTGTGTCAACCCCCCCCCCCGGCCCCCCAGGTGCCCCAAAAAAAGGAAAAACCAATAAAGGGTGTGGAAATTAGAAATTTTTTGATACAACTAATCAGTAAAAGTAATTTTTTTGTTATTTAAAATAGTACCTTATTTTATTTTTTCCGTGACCTTGAGGCACCCTTGAGGCCGTTTTCAACTTGTGGCCCGGTGCTTCAGCACCCAAAACTTCCCCCTTAATCCGGCCCTGCCAAGCACAATTGTGGCCAACGAGCATTACAACAAAGTGTAATGCTTTACGATTTCAGTCGGGGAGGGGGGGCCCACTATTGTAGTTAGACCCAGGCCCCTGACTTTGATGTGGGGGCCCTGTTAGTCGCCTGCTACCATCCCAAACAAGAATGAAAAAGTCAACAAACAACGACGGCTGTTTGTTGTGTATATACTCTAAAAATTAGTTTCGGCAGTTAAATAGGTTCCAGTATCCATTTTGGAGGCTGTCACCTTGTTCTCTTTAATTTCTATACACCTGAACAGTGTTGTTTTGGTATTGCAACGCATATGATAGTTATCGAACAAGAACAACTCAAGCGTGACGAATGCACTGCAATAAGATAAGATGCTGCTCATTGTAATTATTTCATTACGTAGTTCTATTGTAAAAGAATATATTGAAATTGAAAGGGAGTGAAGGGCAGCGGTCACTGGAGGAAAACCGAAGGTGAATTTGCTGGCTGACGTGAATTTTATTTTGCTGGGGTGAATTCTTTGCAGGGAAGCGAGAGAAATGGGGAAGAGGATGGTTTGTGGAAAAAAATGCAGGCACATTAGTTTACCACTCAAAAACGGCTAATTACAGCCTAAAACGTTATGTTCTTTAATCAAATAATTAAAAAAAAACTCAATGCTGTCAAGATTGCCTCTTTTAAAACTGCACAACTTCGTAAACCGCAACGTTTCGAACTACAGATTGACAGTTTTCAAGCAAACAAATTGAAGAATATTCATGTCAAGATGGTTTTTTTTTTAAATTCCACCACGACAAAATGCTACCTCTCCCTTAAGAAAAAATGCAACCCGTCAGAATGCCAATTTTTTAAGACTTATTTTATATAACTGAATAAAAACGGCTTCGCCGTTTTGAAAAACAAAGCATTAAAGCTCGTATCCCCATGGAGCTCACATGTGTGACGGTACACAAATAAAAAACGGATTGGAGTTCACGCGAAAGAAACAAACTATAATCTGCTCCACAATTCCAGCGAACAAGGATTGTTTTTACTCACTGGCAATGTCAGAAAGTAAACACATTTTTATTTGTCGGCTTGTTTTAGTTCATTTCGTATAAGGTTTTATCTGTTCATTTTATGTGCGTTTTTAGTTCTTCAATTTTGTAGGCATTTTGTTGTTTACAGGGTTTGTTTTGCAAGTGATTGTGGGTTTAATTTTTAGTTCATGTGCATGAAAATGTTTTATTTTGCGTGTGTATTTTTAATGTGCGAAACATCCAACGTTTTTGTTTGTTTAATTAGTGCATGGAAGTTCATGAAGGAGCATGAAGGTGTGCATGGAGGTTGGCATGTCACAATCCTTGTTCCCTGGAAACGCCTGGCAATCCTATCCTTGGACTTCAAATTACAGTTCGTTTCGTTCGTGTGACCTATAGTTGTAATCCATTTTTTTTTTTTTTAATTTGTGTACCTTCAGATGCGAATTCCGTGGGAATATCAGTTCTTTTTTTTCTAAACAGCGAAACCGTTTTTTGTTCTATTAATTTTTGACTTTTTCGCTTCCTTTTGATCGTCACTGGTACGGTCTGGTTCATCATGTATATATCCATTCTCCGCCCAATTTTGTTCGTGAAAAAAAGGAGCATTAGAGATACATACTTACGTCCATGTTCCGGCCATGCTATGTCCAACGTCGCGCGGGCACGTTCATTTTTCATTGATAATTCTTGATTACGTGGTGGAAAATGAACACGGTGTAAGTATGGCCATCGTCTGGTCGCCTGCACGCCGCCCGGGATCCCAGTAGCCGCGGCGACAGTCTGGCCGCTGCGGCCAAGTGCGCGTTGCTATATACACCGTAAGCATTCTCGGTGGCCGCAGCAACCTGGCCAAGCCTGGCCACAGAGCGACCATACTTGATCCAGGTTCATTTTTCACCACTTAATCGAGTTATCAATTCGATGCCCTTCGCCGTGTTTTTTGGCCGCCACGATGTGGCCGCGCGACGTGGCCGCTCATGAGCGGGCGTCCTAAAAGCCATCCAATCGACATTACACCACTTCTCGGTCAAAAAACAAGAGTCCTAAACGCAGCGCGAGCTTTGTGGAGGGTTCCTGGAGACCTGGAGCAAAGCACGCAAGTACAGGCCAGTGGTTGGCATCGTCGTCTCCAGTCCAAAAAAATGCAGGTTAGAACCCCACGACTGACAAGGCCCACGACGTGAAAAAAGGTTACCTGATTAATTCATGAAGTAGAGCGTTAAGCTTCGCTTTTTTTTTTCATTTTCAAATTTTCAACAACACTACACGGATTTTTTGAATAGCGCCACTCACAGGGTTCGCACGGACAATTTTTTTTTAACCGAATGAGGGAATGTGGCCAGAAAAGTTCCTAATGCTTATAAGCAAGATTTGTCTCCCTGTTTTTTTTAGGATAATTTCAGCAGGTTGGAACTCGTGCAAAACCAAAAACTAAAGTTGCTCTTTTTGTAGAAATTAAAACTTTAGTCGTGTTTTTAATAACGTCATTGACATCGGTATTGGATTGGATTGGATCGGATCGGATCGGATCGTTAAAAACTCATACATTCTCATATCTCAAACCACTGCTGTGAAAGAGCTATAAAAGCTCCAGAGAGCCAAAATACATTTCTGTTCACTGCAGCTATATTTCAAACGACTTCTAGTCACATTGCCACCAGCTGCTTTACGACGTATGGTATAACAGTTGCAGCAAAACCACCGCCTTCAGTTAACCATTAGTTGTTTGACCAAGCCAAGAGGAATGGCTTACGAAAAAATTCCTGGTACGTAGAAGGCATTTAAACGTAAACAGTATTTTCCCCTAATATCTTTCGCTTTGCTCACTCCGTTGGCGTCGATCCATGCTTCGTGTAATTTCTTTGATTCCGACAGCATCACAAAATCAATGAACTGATTATTTTGACGCAAACTCATTGCAATTGTTGCTTACCGTTCGTTCATCACATTCCTCACCAAGCCTGTATTTCAACTACGTCATTCAAAACATAGGATTTGTTTGTGTGTTTGCATTTTTGTTCGTCTACTCCTCCGGATCTAAGCTGCTACGAAGTTGAGAGTAGCAGTAAATGAATGATTGAGAGAGAAAAGCGAGAGTCTCGCTTTGCTCGCTCAATCTGCGCACTGACTTGCTTCAGAAACGGCATGTTTGGTAACCTTTTTAAAACCTATAGGTACTATAGATATGCTTTTTCCGTGCATCGGTTAGCTGTAGTATGATGCAAAACATGTTGTCTTTTTAATTTTTTTTTTTTTTTTGGCCACCAAGTTTCTTTCTACAGTTTGTACATTGAAGTGCAATCAGAGATGGAACTCACCCATGGGTCAGTGGGTCAAATGGGTCACATTTTATCATGGGTCGAATGGGTCAAGACCGTTCTCCCACCGACCCACAGTAATCTTACGGTAATCAGTAGTAGTCATACTAGTACTATTTAAAAATTGTTCTCTTTCAAAAAGTTTCCTCTAGAAGGCTAAAAACCCAAAATAAAGGCAAGGGAGGGAAAGGAACGGGGGGTGGGCAGAAATTATTCTATTGCATTTCTGTTATTCTTAATAAAACAAAAGCTAAAATTAAAGGTTTCCCAAAGGTCCTAGAAAAAGGTCATCATAAAAACAACGTGGGGGAAAGGTCTAGAAAGGCCTACGTTAAAAAAAGTTGATGATTGGACTTCATTATCAACCTTTTTTTTTGAAGTGGGCCTGATAACACATAAATGGTCCGTGGAAGGATGGACAATCTTTAATGAAGGCTGGCGTGTGGGGAGGGGTAACGGGGTCGCCTTTTGTTTTGCATTGGGTGGGTCCAGGATCAGGGTTCAGGTGGGTCAGGTGGGTCCCACTTCCATCTCTCGCTCTGGCCCCCGCTCAGCAGCAGAATTGATTTTCTGTTCATGTATTGGTTTTGTTTTAATTTAGAACAATTTTTGCGGTGTACAATTCTTTAATAAAAGTTTTAAATCTGGTAAAAATTTATAAAAGTTATAAATTTTGTCTAATAGAGTGTTAACCCTTCCAGATAGTCTGCGAATTGTAATGGGTTCAAATCCCAGACAGGGCAAATTAATTTTCTTTTTTCAAGTTAATTAAGAGTTTTCCCTTGATTTTCTTTTTCTGGTTTATTACTGATTGTACGCTGCTCACAAACCCAATTGTTCAGCAGTGTCTTTCAGTTAAACCTTGTTTAATTCAATTTTTTTTTTAATTACATATTCAGTTCGCCTGGAGCTATACAGGGTGGGTTTCTTTAGTGAATGTTGTCTTCCCTGCGTGAAAC
>JAHWFP010097492.1:11088-23511 GCA_023313725.1 Lithobius niger | reverse complement strand
GTATTAGTCGCCAACCCTTTTTTAAAACTAATATAACTGTACTAGTGGAAAGCTCGAACAAAGTTCGGGCAGAAGCGTGTGTGTGGTCATAAAAGCCCGAAAACTGCTGGCTTTAAGAACTAAGCAGCACGACCAAAGCTCGTCCCTTCCCCTACTAAGTCACGTATCCTACAAAATCCCTTTTTTAACCCTATCGGTTGCCCTCCCCCGATCTCGGTTTATTCTGCCCGCCTTATAGGTTACGCTAGTCCCTTCTACTCCTGCGCTAGGCGTGTACCGGTTAGGGATTTTGCCGGGTATTGCGAACTGTGCCCTGCCGGGTACCGGGTACCCAAACCGAGTAGTCTAAGAAAATCCATCAATCAAAGAAAGTACGGGAAAATTAAATGGCTTTCCAAACTAAGTTTTATTCACCGTTTTAAAAATAAATCCGAATTTAGGCCTACACAAAACAAAACTTTTGAAAGTTATATCTTTTATGTAAATGTTAAAAGAGATTAAAATTTGGCGGTGGTAGGAGGGATGAAACAGTACATCAACTTCCGTTGCCTAGCAACTGTGGGTGAGTTCATTAACGAAGAGATATTGAAGGTGAAGGAGGCGACATAGAGAAAGAGGAAAACGGTCTTACTTTTAGCTTTCTCATTGGCAATATTTTCGCTGAATATGGGCGTTTATTATAGTCATTTCCCGGCGCCGAGTACCCGGAATTTTCAGTTACCCGGCTGGGTACCGGGTAACTCCAAAAGTGGCCGGGTAGGCCGGGTACCCGGTACATCCCTGTCCTGCGCCACCCCACAGGCAGATCCGCTCTCTCCCCCTCCCCCAACAATCACGGGTCGCAAATATTCCAACTGCGGCCGGGGAAATAACTATGGCTAATTAATTACAATTAAGCATCACTAAGCGTAAAACGTTTCACCACCACATTACAGTACAATCTCTTCGCCACCAGATTACAGCAGGAGGAATGCAAACCCTTCCCCCCCCCCCCCCCAAAAAAATACGGGCCCAGCCACGTTGCGCCAGTCTCTTCTCTGTTACACAAGCTGGCCGCAAACTCCAACCCTTACTTGCCACCACGGAGCGCCAACGCAATTATCAGCGGCGGCAATATTTTTTGTTGTTTGCATTTGTCAGAACAGAGGCAAACGGAAATTACAAACACGAAGAGCAACCGTGAACCGAATGAAAACTGTGAGCAAAGCTAAGTAATCTCACTCGGCCTTCTCAAGCGTGTGCACCATATCAGAGGTGATGGCATTGAAGTACTTACCACTCCGAGTGAATTTGAAAACTACATTTTTCGTATATTTTCGTTGATGCGGGTCATGAACCCAGCTAAGAATGGCTCGTTATACTGTCACAACAATGTCTCGGTTATAACAATGCGAATCGATATTGTACAAATGTCCAGATCCCCAAATGCTCATCATCGCTTCCTCAATTTTCCTTGATGCCGGCCATGAACCCAGCCAAGAACGGCTCGTTATATTATCACAACAATGGCTGGGTTACTAACAATGCAAATCGTTATTGTGCAAATATGTTCGACGATGGTTCACCGACAATGCTCTACACTACCATTTATTGCAAAAATTTCGCAGAGGTATTTGTCCAGATCTCCAAATGCTCATCATCGCTTTGCTCCCCGCTAGCAAATTATGATGTTAGATTATTTTTTCATAGCGTGGGATGGGCTAAGTGGGTTAGGTTGGTCAAGTGAGTCGTCATAGGTCAGGCCTGGTGGTAGGTAAAATGTGCCCGGAAAAAATAACCTGAAAAATACCCCTGGAAAAAATAGCCCCAGAAAAAATAGCCCCAGGAAAAAAAATACCCCCGGAAAAGTCCTTCTTTATTCTGATGAAAAAATACACCCCAGTTGACGTAAGACAACTAAAATGTTATTTTGTCAAAGCAGTATTAATTAAATTCTCACAACGAACGGTAACTGGAGCGAAAATCCTCAAAGCGTAATTTTCAACGTATGTTTTCCGGAAAGTAAAAACAGTCACTCGTTCGACAATTGCCCGCATGGTGTCGCGATTCCGTACTAAAAAAAAATAAAAAAATAAAAAATCACGGATAAAGAAGCTTGAACAAAAAAACCAACCAACGAAAAAAAACTAATGAAAACACAACTGCGGAAACCCGAATTGTTTTGTCGATTTTTTTTTTCGTGCTATTGTTTTTGTTATAGGGAAGGTTATTCGAGCCTTGGCTTGTATTGCCTTGGCTTGTATTTCACCAGGCAGGCAAAAGAAGTTGAAAAGTAACGGAAACTTATTTTTTTCTGCAGCCTTTGTTCTGTTTGGCTAAATCGAAACTAATCACAAAAACAGAAATGGTAGATTCCGTCAAAAAATACAAATACATAAATTATTTTTGTGTAATTATAAACCTTTCAGGCGATCTCGGGCCGTTATCGTTTGACCTTGTGTGTGGAAGAGACACTGGGTGCTAAAATATCGGATACTTTAATTCACATTTTTTAAATTGATTATACTAACAGGACTTGGGGTATTTCACCGGGGTATATTTCCAATGGGGTATTTTTTCCGGGGGTATTTTTCCAGACTTTTTTTTCCAGGGGTGTTTTTTCCGGGGGTATTTTTTCCGGGAGTATTTTTTCGGGGGTATTTTTTCCAGGGGTGTTCTTACCTAGATTCGTCAGGGCTCGAGTGGGTCAGGTGGGTCATGAGTCGGAAAAAGTACGCACTTCCATCTCTTGACTACAATGTCTAAATTCATAACACGTGTCAACAATGGCTAGCCCGAAAACAAAGTGGGAACTGTAATAGGCCTAGCTTTGCTAGTCGTTAAATGCTTTTGATTTCAAATCGATTTTGAGATCCAGAATCCATATGTCGTGTTTCTGTTACTTCGTACTGATGCAAAACATGTCGTCCGTTTAAGTGTTCTTTTTGGGAGGGAGGATGGGAGGGGTAAAGTTTATTTTGAAGATCAAAGTTTGTTGAGGCATACTTTCTGATTATTCTGATTAGTTTTCCTGATCGAACTACGACGTCATCAACAGTTTTCGGAGCAGTTTTACACGTACTTGAAGGTCATAAAATCAAGTTATAGCGATTTCAACTACATCATTCAAAACATACGATTTGATTGTTAGTTTGCACGTTTGTTCGTCTACTCCTCCAGAAGTAAACCCCTACGAAGTTGAGAGTAAATGAAAGATTGCGACAGAAGCGAGAAACTCACTGAATAGGTTTAGTTTACGTAGAAAATGTTCACTTTGCTCGCTCAATCCACGCACTTCCGTTTTTCAAAAACGGAATGTTTGGCAACATTTTAAACCCTACAGGCCTACCTTTATACGTGCATCAGTCAATTGAAGTAAAACCAATTTTAAGTTTTATATGCAGTATGGCGCAAAATATGTCGTCCTTTATGTACGTGTTTTTTGGCAGGCAAGTTTATTTCTACATTCGTACTTTGAACTGCAATATCAAAGTTCATAACACAAAATTCAACACTGGCTGGCCCGACAACAAAGTGAATTTTGATGGCCTACTGATTTTGCGATCATTATTATGATATACAGTGTTTCCGTTTCTGTATTGATGGAAAACATGACGTCATGGTTTTATCAGGTATCGTTTAATTTGGAAGGTCAAAGTTGGTTCAGGCATAATAAATTTGCATGAACAAACTATAACGTCATAAACAAATGTCACGAGGGTAAAAAAAAAAAACTTTGATGTTATTTTTGGGTTTTATTTTCGCGTATTTGAGGGTCATAAAATCAAGTACAGCGACAAAAATAGGCCTAACGGAAGCGCAATTTAATTATCTTTCGTTTGGTCCGACTCCCATCTTTGTAGGTGCCTTGGTTCAAGAGGAGTAGAGGCACACACACGCACATGATACGTTTTTCATGATATAGATTGCAAATGTAGGTCAAGAATTTAGACAAATTTGGTGGCGAGTTTGAATTGTGGCGGGTTGGCTATAATTAATCCAGAATTATTCAGTTCAAATCAAGTCGACGTCAAATCACGGTACTGCCATTCAAAAATGAGTATTTCTTACAAGATAAAACCTAATGCTTACGGCTTGTTGTGAATTTGTCCTTTCATTAGGAAATAGGATGTGCTTTTATTTCTTTGTATGTTCTGGCTATAAAAACGGGATACATTTTTGGTTATTAATGGTTTTTTTTTTGTTGCATTAATTACAACCGAAGTACGTGCTTGTGAATGCAAAAAGCGGGGAAAAAACCCAAGTTACATAAGCTACCCGGAAATTATTTAGTCCCAGGAAATGAAGGGAAGGCAGTTGCGCCAGCTTGTTTGGTCCCCTCCCCGTCCCCTGGATGCACAAATAAATCAAGTATAATCTAATCTAACATATTCCCAGGATTTAGTGGAGGAGGGGGGGGGGGGGGGGCAGTTGCCCCAGGTTGCTTGTCCGCTTCCTAACCTGGGTGTTCCAGTTAACCACGCATAACCTAACCAAACACACCCGAAGTACAGTTCCGGTAAAAAAAAAACGCCCTTTTACGTTATATCGAGGGTCGTAATAACAACCATGGAGAAATTCGGTTATCTTGAAAACTACTGAACGGATTTTCATGAAACAAAGACTGAAATTCTTATTAGATTGTCTACTGTATTTCTACCCTTATTAAATACTACGTCATCTGACTAAAAATAATTGGCCGAGCGAGAAAAACTTAATGATATCTGATATCTTGAAAACTGGTGATGGATTTTCATGAAACAAATACTGAATTGCATATTACATTTTGTTGCTTAACATTGCACGTCATACGTATACAAATATAGCATACATCATAACAATTAATCCAGTTTTTTTTGTTTTATTCAGTTCTTTCCAGCAATTTATGAGACATATTTATTAGTTATCAACTCGTGCTGCTCGCTCGGCCAATTATATTTGGCTACTTACCATTACATGTAATACGTATAGAAATATAGCTGATATCATAATACGCAACACAGTTTTTGTTTCATTCAATTCTGTCCAGTAGTTTTCGAGATATCAAAATTTTCGTTCAAAGTCACATACATTAATCCGCAACTTCTTACACGTATAACGAAGGCGTTTTTTTTTTGACCGGAACTGTACATACGTGCCTGCGAATGAGAATGGAAAAAAAGCTAATGGTGACATAATGGGAAAGACCCAAATTACATAAACCACCCTGGAAATTATTTAGTCCCGTGTCTCGGGGAAAGCAGTTGCTTCAGTTTGCTTGCTCCCCTCCCCCTCCCTCACCCTGGATAAGAACCGCGTATAGATAAAGCGTAGAACATCCTTTACGAGATGTGAAACTCATCAAGTATTCTTAAAACAGGTTTTTCGCATGGCGTAACGTGATTTGACGGATTTAAGGAAAGAAAAGCTTGACAGTGAAAAAAAAATTTTATAATGAGAAACAATTTAGCCGTTGTTCAATCAGGCGTTGCAAATAATTACAACACGTGTTGTTTGACGGCAGTTTTATCACTTTACCGATGTAATGGTGTCAGAAGATTCTTAATTTTCATCGTACGATAACATTTAAGAAAAATGAATTTTAAAATACTTAAAAAAATAATTTAGTCTGTTAGCAGTGAGGGTGGCCGCACACCAATATCGACAAAAGGTCTCACGACATGCTGCAGACATTTTGTCGAAACCCGTCTCGGCATGCTGCAGACGTCTCCAAAACCATAGAAATGAGCTGAGCGCCACATACCAGATGAGACGTTGTCGCGAGACGTCTTTAGGCGTCTCACGACAACAAAGCGAAGCTCCTTCTAGTTTCGTGTGACGGGGGTCTCTCCACCATATGAGACGTCTCGAGACGTTTTGTCGATTTTGGTGTGCGGCCATCACATCAAAGTCGACAAAACGTCGCACGACAGGACATTTTGTCGAAACCTGCATGCTAATGAGCTGAGCGACACACACCGGATGCGACGTTGTCGCGAGACGTTGTTAGGCGTCTCACGACAACATAGCGAAACTCCTTCTAGTTTCGTCTGGTGGGGTCTCTCCACCAGATGCGACATCTCGCGACGTTTTGTCTTGCAATGTCGCGTCGCGAGACAATTGTCTAATGTGGATGTTTAGTCACCTGTCTCAACGTGCTGCAGACGTCTTCAAAACCATATCAATGAGCTGAGCGCCACACACCGGATGCGACACTGGAGCGAAACGTATTTAGGCGTCTTACGACAACAAAACGAAGCTTCTGCTAGTGACGACTGGTGGAGTCTGTCCACCAGTTGCGACGTTTTTTCTCACAACGTTTCGTCGCGATACATTTGTCTAATTTGGTGTGCGGCCACCGTTAGAACATGCTTTAAAGCACTTTCTAAGTTTTAACAGACAGTAATTCTACTAACTAAATTATTTTTAAAGTTTTTAAAATTCATTTTGCTTGAATGTTTAGGAACTAGTTTAGGACTAATGATGTCCGATTTTGATATTTATTTCAAAGTCGAAGCCCCTAAAACTCCGGCCTGACTTCTACGTTTGTCCTGTTAAGTTGTAGGGTGAACTACGCTTTGTCTAAAAAACGTTCCCTAAGAGTCCCTCGACCTGAACAAATAGGAACGCAAGAGAGTGCACGTAAGGTTGGTAAGGCTAATGTTCGTCATCACATTGCTTCATTCCCTTCATATGTTTTCCATTATACACAAACACATCAGCAACAAGTAAGAAGATATGTTTCACCAGAATCTTACAGTGAGTCGGACGTACAGGTTGTATACCATGAAAAATGTGTAGAACAGGGTAAATCCCCCTGTCTCTGAATGGTTCTACCGTGATATTGAAAAGCACGAATTTAACCTCGAACGGCATCCACCATTAAAGGACACATGCAAACGTTGTGGTGTTTTTAAAGCATCACTTAGTGAAGCTCAGGTACGGAATAATACGGCGGATATTGCCAAATTGAATAAGGCTCATTACGAAAAGCACAGTGTATCCGAGAGCAGCTTGCCGGTGGAAAAAATAAGACCCCTAACCCTGCCATGTTTGCCTTTGATCTGCAAAGCCATTGTTATCTCCACCATTAACTTCTAGTATTATTTACTACAGGCGGCAACTGTCCACCTACAATCTTGGAATACCTAATCTTAAGAAAGGCTCTGCTTCCATGTATACGTGGCATGAGGAACAAGCTACCGGGGTCATGGTGAAATCGGTTTAGCCATCCTTCATTACGTACGAAGAGAAGAGAACAACGAAATTAATACTTTCTGTGGATATGCTGACTCTGTGGGGGACAAAATCGCAATATAAAGATTGCAGCATTATGTGCGTACATTGTGTCCACTCTGCCAGTGGAGGAGTTTAAAGTAGTATTCATGGTGTCAGGTCATCGCTTCCTACCGTGTGATTCAGATTTCGGTATAATTGAGCGAGCAAAGCCCAAAGCAGTGGATGTTTACACGCAACGAGAATGGATGGATGTAGTCAAGTTAGCCAAGAAGACTGCTCCTCCCTTTAGGGTAATAAGAATGGATTCTGACACGCTGATAAATTTTGAGCCCCTAGTTCGTTGTCTCGTTAATCGTAAGACTGACACTGATGGTGAACCAGTCAAGTGGTAGAAATGCGTTAATTTAAATTTCAGAAGTCAGCTCCACTGCGGATGCATATCGTTATCTATCAGGTACTAATGCACCTATATGCATGCTAAGTCGTCATGGAAATCGAGGAAGACCACGCCAGGCCCTTGACACAATTAATCTTGAACCTTTGTACCCAGATGGGTTTGAAATAAAAGTTCAAAAGATGAACGACATTATAGATTTACTGGAACTGCAGGTCCCTCAAGAATACCATACATTCTACAAAGGTTGAAGTGTTGATAACAAACGCTCGTAATGAGGATGATGTACACCATAATCACCAACAGCTAGCATAACATTCTTTCTGAAAGTGTTCTTTATCAAATAACAATGTGTTTGTAGTGTTTTCAAGGTTGTGTGTCCTCTAAAGTAAAAAAAGGATGGAAGTAAGCCACTGCATTATCATTAACCTTTATTAAAGCAAAATTGTCCTGGACATGGTCTACTTTTATTTTGAACAAGTTGTTGCGTTGTTTTGAGAAGTATAGAGGCCAAGTCCACCCCCTGAGCTTTAGCAGAAGGTTGGTCATTATAAAATTTCCATCACTTTGTAAAGTCCCTTTAAACTAAGCATTTTCAATTTTAAGTTTTTACAATATATGTAATACTGATTTTTTGATAATGAAACTTAATGAGTCATTTATCTCAAAAAGACAAAATTGAACTTGTTCTACAAGACACAAGCAAACACATGTAAGCCACCAATGTCGGACTTTACGTGTAAAAGAAGATCCGACTTGTTTTTTGGGGATGCTGGATATTCTTTTACACATATTAGTGCGACACTGATGGCTCCCATGTCTTTTTCTTATACCTGTTCCTTTAGAGCTTAAGTTTTTTCTAATGCTTACAGAGATGGAGCTTCTTTTATACGTATTAGTGCGACACTGATGGCTTACATGTCTTTTTCTTATACTTGTCCCTTTAGAGCTTAAGTTTTTTCTAAGGCTTACAGAGCTGGAGCTTCTTTTACACATATTAGTGCGACACTGATGGCTTACATGTCTTTTTCTTATACCTGTTCTTTAGAGCAAGTTTTTTCTAATGCTTACAGAGCTGAAGCTTCTTTTACACGTATTAGTGCGACACTGATGGCTCACATGTCTTTTTTTACACCTGTTCCTTTAGAGCTTAAGTTTTTTCTAATGCTTACAGAGCTGAAGCTTCTTTTACACGTATTAGTGCGACACTGATGGCTTCCATGGCTTTTTCGTGTTTCTGCTTCTTTAGAGCATTAAGCCTTTTTTAGGGCTTACACCCATCTTTTGTACGCTTAAGCGCTTTTTTTAATACTATTTGGTAAACAAATTCAGCCAGTAGGCCAGCCTTGTGAAGCCTCACTGCTTTTCGTTCTGTTTCGGACTTGGAATACAACTGGTTGATTTCTAGTCTTCCCCACAATTCATATTTACGGATATTTGTGAAATCTGCTCACGCTCTGGCCGCCACCCCGGGAGAATCCGCACTTGCCCTACTTCGAGCGTCATTCTGACTGGACATATTTGAACCAATTCTATGTTGTTTATTTTTTTTATATTCCTCCACTTTCTTTTTTGTTATTGCGTCCTTCAGCCGTTGTAAAATGCACGTGTGCAGTGCATCAAGCTGGGAGTCAATCGTCAAGCCAGTAACAGGCTAAAAGCATCAGTGGCGTGTACACCATAGAGTCAGATTGGCAGGTGCCAGAGGCCCATAGTTGGGGGCCCCATCCCACCCACCAAAATGCAAGCAAACTTAGAAGCAAAGTCTTACAACCATTACTGAATATATTGGGGCCAAATTTAAGCATTTTTCATAATTTGAATGTGGATTTTCACAAAATTTCTCAACTTCTGGGGGGTATACCCCAGACCCCCCACCTTCTCCCTCTGCACCGCACTATAATAAATAAATAAATATTTGTGTATATTTATTTATTTATTATAGTGCGGCGCAGAGGGAGAAGGTGGGGGGGTCTGGGGGGTTCCCCCTTAAGTTGAGAAATTTTGTGAAAATCCACATTAAAATTATGCAAATTATAATTGCACTCTGTAATTGTATAAATTTTGTAAATTATATGGCCGCAAGCATTCGTGGTCGAATGGAGCCCTGGCCACTGCTCTGACTTTAATAACGGGTTCAGTGAGTCTTCTTTATGCCAGTGGAAGATTGGCCCTAGTGATAAAGGTGCTATGCTAGTGAACTGGGGACAAATTGGGTTGCCAGTTCGTATCTGGGTGATGCTATTCCGACGAAACGTCAGTAGGTAAAGGTGGCTTACCGTACTGCGTCATTTCTAGTGTATGATTTTCTCTTATTGGTCTGTTTACTACTTCACTATAGTCAATGTCCCCTGTCGGAGGGCCCCACCTGTAGTACTGTGCCAGGAGCCCATGTCACACGTCACTGTACACGTCACTGAAAAGCATGTATTCTAGCTACCATTTGAACATTTTCAATGATCAGGAACACCCGTCAACAACGATCTAAATCCTTAGTTTAAGTAGAGGATAAAGGTAAACAGGAGTCAGGAGGCAATTAATCGTTGACAACTTCAATTTTGCGATATCAGGGCTGTCGAAGGAACAGGGAGCTGATAAAATGTTGGCCGCCTATTTTTTTAATGCACATAGAATTTGACAACTTATGCTACCACTAGCAGTTGTGCGCCCGGCTTCGCCCGGGGGTTTGTTTCGTCCGTGGTTGTTTCCCAGTTTTCGGTCAGTGTGACCTGAAATGTTGACTGCGAATTTTTCTACCTGTAATAATCCCTTTTCCTCCCATCCTCTCCCTCTCCTGTCCCCCTTTCCTCTCGTCATCGGCCTGTCCACTTCCTGACCGTCCCCCTCCTCCTGTCCCCTCCTCCTTTAGCAAGATGTCGTAAAAACTGAATCGGTCTCCATCCCAAACAACCCAGAAAAACCTACCTTTTTGGTTCAGTGAATGCTTAGTGGTAACAGACGCACTGCTCTCCCCCACCAAATCTCTGTAGCTATTGTATCATTAGAATGCCAATAGCAGGGCTAAGACACACTGCCCTAACCACGGGCATTTCCCATTCAGCGCCCCCCCCCCCTTCCCACCACTTGAGAGATCTGTACCGTATGAAAAATAACTGTCCTTCGTGCATGACGTCATGTAAGACTTGCCGCTGAGATGACTGCGCAGAACAAATTGTTCGTCGAGGCAACAACGTGCCAATTTCAATTGTTCAAGGCAACAATGTACCAGTTTCAACTTCCGGCGAAAGAATTGACACGCTCGGTTGTTTTCATTGTAGGGGTTGCTGCTTTGGGGGGGGGGGGGGTTCTTGTCATCGTTTTTGCTACGAGACTTTGCCATGTAATGTGAAGATTTTTTAATTTTTTTTTTTGGTTGCCCCCCTCCACCCCAAACAAAATTTAAAATAACACTTTTACAATTCTATTTCTCACACCCAACGTTATTAACAGTTTTCTACAACATTTTTTGGGAGTATTTTTACATCCAGCTGAATAAAAAGATGCTGATTTTACAACTCTCACAGTAACAACTAGGCCCTATGTATGTGACCTCAAGTCCATCCTGTCGCTCTGAAAGAAACTAACGTAGTTTTCTTAATAAGTAACCATGATTTTCTTCGTTTATATGTTTGATTTTGATGTGATGGGTGGGGGGGGGGTGCAAACATTACCGGGGAGGCGAGCGCCCCCCACCCACCCTTAGCGTCGTCACTGTTTGTTCCCTTCTGAAAAGATAAAATCTTCCAAACAGGTGTTTGTCAACAAATTTCCAAATTCCCTCCCTGAATTAGATTTCAACTGAACTGTCTTAATTAGATTTCTTTAAACACCCTCCTCGCCTCCTTCGTTACATTACGTCGTCTTTAATCCCGTTTATGGAGCGGCAGATACTTACCATAATCACGGCATTGTCCATTTTCCAGTTGTTAAAATGGGAAGCACGTTGCTGGGAATGGGGTGGCCTAGCAGTGCAGCGCAGGGGAGGGGGCAAAGCCACGAGACTTGTGGGATTAAATTCAGGATCGGTGAAGAAGAGTTCTAAGCACGATAAACAAGGGTCACGTGAACTCCTGAGAAAGGCCCAAGATTGCCAGTGCAATCGGTTGTAGTTGTATTTTTGTCTTCTTAAGCATACGTGTGCGTTGCACGCGCCGACTTCATTTGAGAGTGGTGGTGGTTTGGGGTGAGGGGTAATCGTCTAACTGGAAAATCGCATAATTGGAAGAAGGTATGCCCCATAACGGGCCTCGGACGAACGTCTAACTGGAAGATCGTCTAATGGGATAATTGTCTAATATCTGCATAAATAAATAATCTGGAAAATCGTCTTAAAGGAATATCGTATGATGGAAAATCATCTAAACGGAATATCGTATAATGGATAAACGCGTAACTGGATAAGGGCACATTTTCACAACGATTCGCCTTCGCCTTCTCGCAGCTAGAAGCTAGAAATCATCTGAAATTCTAACATGGCGGCGGTTTTAGCTCTGACGGCTCTCAACTTAAATATTGAATATGAGAGTTCAGTTGCGACTGGGAAAATCGTTTCGTCAGGAAGAATTCTTTATCTTATTGTCACGGATTATAAGACTGCAATCATTTACTCAAACGATGTCGGATTTAGCTCATCCAGGTAGCGTTGTTACCATGGCAACGACACGGCTACTATTGCGATTGAATTCTAGCTGCGAGAAAGCAAATGCGAGCCGTTGCGTAAACGCGCCCTAAGCGTCTAACTGTGGTTTCTGATGATATATGTATAGCCGCGGCGAGCGATGCAGCGCGAGCGAGGCAGGGACATTAGACGATTTTCCATTATACGAATTTCC
>JAHWFP010097492.1:0-10688 GCA_023313725.1 Lithobius niger | reverse complement strand
GATTATCCATGATACGATATTCCGTTTAGATGATTTTCCATTATACGCTATTCCGTTTAGATGATTTCCCTTTATACGATATTCCGTTTAGTTGATTTTCCACATTTTTTATTTATGTAGATATTAGAAAATTATCCCAATCTCTTTTCTTCTACCCTTCCCGCAACTATTAATTACCCAACAAATAATTCTGTACCGCTCTAAAGAATGGTGTAGAAGTATGCCTAATGCATGAGCTACATTTTTCGTTAGGAAATTGAAACTTGCCAGGTTAGCTTTTGATACTGTAACAGTTGACGTGGGTGCACAATGCTGGCGTGCTGCTTGTATTCTGAGTTTAATTTAGTAATGAAAATGAAGTATCGGTCGTTTTCTTCATTTATTTTAATCTAAAGTACTATACTAAAATTACTCTTTGCATGCGCTCGCAATTATTGCTACGCTTATTAACTAACTTAAAAAGCAATACTTAAAAAACAGTAAAACAAGACTAAAACAATAAAATTACTTAAATGCTGACAATGCAAACCTCAACCAATTTAAGCAGCCTATCAGCTGTGACCGTGTTGCCACTCGCAATGCGAGTACCGCCAGACGGAAAAAGCAACCAGAAAAAAAAAAAAACTACCACTCGTATATTCGTAATGAACCGCATAAGATTGGTTATGCCGTACTGGTTAGCCATGCCTTTTTTTTTTCCGTGGGTACAAAAACAAATTCTATCTGGAGAGAAAACAATTCTATCTGAAAGGGAAAATAATTCTGTATGATGGTAAAATAATTCTATCTGATGATGTTTCTATCCCTTGGGATGTTCGATCATTTCAATCTGATGGGTCTTCGATCTGACGGGAGGTCACCGGTTCACCCATGTTTCGCCGAATTTCAGTAAACATATACTCCCGTTTCGCCGACCGCAAGAAATAAAAAGTTCATTCGCAAGTAGCTAAAAACATAGCCTTACTTGACCACTTTAAGAAATAACAATTTAAGATGAACCGTATTTTGACAATGAAAGAAAAAATGTGTTGCCATATTGCAAGATGCGCTACGATTTTAACATGCCCCGTTTCTTCTTTTTTCTCCTCCTGTGACGATGCAGCTTATTGTCTATACGTAGATTAGAATTTGATGTGTGGATGGATAATGACACCAGAAACTGACCGAATGACAAAAGCAATAAGGGCGCGTTTACGCAAGGACAATTTCCTCGCTTACTATAGCTTTTACTTGGTCAATACTAAATCTGCTGGCTGCTTCTCGCCTTTGTCGGAGAATGCGGCTTTCGAGTTGTCTATACGTAGTAACCATGGCAACAACGCGGACGCAAAGTTTCTCCTCGTGCCTCGCGACACGACGTATGACGCTTGCAACATGACAGCGTCGATTTATGACAACAAGAAAACAATTTTTACTGCAGTACACGACGACGGACAGATTCCTGAATACCGGCATTCGAAGGTTTGTCTTCGATTCGATGGCCACGAAATGGACGCCATGTTGGATTTTGGATTCTCGCTGCGAGTAGCTATTTATTCTACCGTCGTTTGATCACTGCTAGGAGCTGTTTATTCAGCGAGAATAGCAAATTTTGGAAATAGCGTGAAATGACAACAATGTTGCAGCAATGTTTAAAATGACGGTTGCACTTTGTTCTTTGTCCATGTTGTTATTTATAATACATTTAATTTGTTGTCTATTACCGTATTCATTTAATAGAAACAGGAAATTAATCGAAGATAAATAACGGTTACCTAGCAAATAGCTTTTGGTGAGCGAGAAGGTCTCGTTGCGTAAACGAGCCCTAACACTTTGGGTTCGTGCTCCCTAAAAAAAATGCTTCGGGATGAGAAGAGCCCTGTAGTGTTTCGTGCTCGTGTCGGCAAGTAGTACGCCATCCAACCTCAGTCCTGGGGGGGGGGCAATAATTCCCCGACAGGGGGGGCAAAGAATATTTTTGGCAGTTCGTAGTATTAAACTTCGTTGTATCATTCAGTGACTTCTATTGTTTACTGCAAACTACATCTATACTATTTAACAAACAAATAACAACAAACATTCGTTTAACCATGAAACCTTCTATTAAAAAATGAGCAAATATGTGTCTTTTCTTAAACAAATCATGGGTGCATGTTGCATACCTAAATTAAGCATCATTTCAAGTTTACAAATTGAAATGTCTTGCTCCTTTCTGAAAAATTGTTTGTGCGTTGACCTCACTAAAACAATTTGAGAGTCGGCGAAACGGGATCATATCGTTTCGTAAATTCGGCGAACCGGGAGTCGGCGAAACAGTTTCGGTGAAACTGGAGTCGGCGAAACGGGAGTCGGCGAAACGAGAGTGTACCGAGGTCACCACGGGTGCAAGTACTACCTTCCCAAAAATCCTATGCTTTTTTTTTCTTTCAATTCTATGTGGATCATTCACTTTCATATCTTTCGGGTGTATCTTACCATCGAGTGACAGCGATTGCGTGACGTATGACACTACAATTATATGTATTAAAAAAAAATTGTCGGTAACGTATATTATATGAACGCACGAGTTCTACTTCACGGATGAAAAAACCCGTTTTTCCAAACGACGTCCTCATTTTACGGCCATAACAGCAGTTTAAAAAGAAACGGTTAACTATTTTTTCCTGCATAATCTTCCACTTAATATTTTTTTAATTAAATATTTATAAGAGCAAAGTATCACCAGGAGAGCACGTAGTAGGTCGTCTACGCATTTATTAGCTCCTGGTATCACCGATACTAATTCATCCGTGAAAGTTAGTAGATAATTTATTGTGTGTAAGTCAAGGTCGTCAAGGACGAAACACTTCTGTTTTAGTTGGCTATTATGTTACGTGCTGGAATCTGCAGTGAAACGACTTGCAGCACGTTAATAAGGAAAGGATTAGACTATACAATACACACTGTAATGGGGCCGACTGCGCGACCTGTAGTGTTTGTGGATTGCGTCATAATCCGCGTCGCAGTGGCGCAAGCCGCAATTTAGTTGGTGAGTTAAGTTTACAAACTGGGCATTTTAACCTTCTAGTCGACACGGGTTTTATAGAACTGGTTTAAATTACATCTATTGGTAACGATTTCGGTTAGTCATCTGTACAACGAAAGCTTGGAAGGCTAACGGTGGCCGCACACCAAAATCGACAAAACGTCGCGTCTGGTGGAGAGACCCCCCCCGTCTCACGAAACTAGAAAGAACTTCGCTTTATTGTCGTGAGACGCCTAAAGACGTCTCGCGACAACGTCGCATCCGGTGTGTGGCGCTCAGCCACAGCCACCTTACAGTAAAGGCTGGATCAGCTTTGCCTCCAACAATGCTCTGCTAGAAGGCACGACAAATACCGACGCGACAAGTTTGCCAAGTGGGGTTATCGGTGGACAGAATTTGGAACCCTCTTCGGTTAGTTTAATATTTCGCCGCTTGGTGTAGAGATGGCAGCACCTAGCAAACAAGCGCTTCCTTCTATGTCAATGCTTCATTTTACGTGCCTAATTTGTCTTGATCTGATCCGGCCTTTGCTGTTGGTGGCTGTGGCTCAGCTGATTGCTACGGTTTTTGAGACGTCTGCAGCATGCTGAGACAAGTTTTATATGCCGTCAAAAAGAATGAATTTATTTTAAGGAAATTTTTAACAATTTGGTGTGCAAAACGGCCTTGAAATTGGCTTAGAGTTGGCCTTGAAAGGCCTTGAAAATGGTTTCGTCTCTTGTGTACGAAAAAACCTGATAAAACAAAGCTTCAGGTTAATGCAACTGTTAACAAACTGATGGAGGAATACGATACTCGGGATCTGGATCAGCAGCAAGGTGAAAACGCTACATACTTTCTGCTTCTTCCAGAAAAAATATTGACAAAGCCGGCGGGCTAAATGTTTGGACTTTGTTCTACAACGGCGTATTTCTTTATTCCCGCATGGAGTCCGGGTCAGGGGATGCTCTGATTCAGTGAGCGAAGTGAACGAAAATTACCGTTTCTTAGCCGTGCGCAGACGGGATGCACGCAGCGCCTTCCGTGACAAACACACGAGAGATCAAACCGTCCCAGTGTTGCAAAGATATCACTGCTGCGTCAACATTAGTGTATACTCATAACTTTGGGTCTGCTCACCTTCCCCCGGCGCGCCACCTGACTGCTTGGATTAGACGCCGCTATAACACAACTGTGCGAATGCTGCTAGTACATGTGTTTTGTATGTTAAAGCAACATACCTCCTTGCTACTAGCCTTCCGCCTGCCTCACAACACCCACGCGACGATCACATCCGTGTATTTACCACAGCTAAGGTCAACTGAGACGGTAGCTTCTTTCCTCGCAGCGCAAAACGAAGCTACTGTCTTAATTGGCATTGCGCCTAATAGTCCAGCCAGCGTGAACCCATTGATTGTGTCGTCAAAAACCGGAATGATTCTTGTATTTTAAAATCACAATTTATAATTTCTAGACTAGTGTCTTATAATTTTGCTTCGGCGATCTATTGGAATAATTAATTTTAATTTTTACAGCGTTAGCCTTCTAGATTTTTGATCTCATAGTAATTACTAGCAAATGATTAAAATTAATACTGCGCACACACAGATAAAACTTCCAAGGCGCGCGATGCATCATTTATATTCGGGACGAACGTAAATAAAGTTAGTAATATTCAACAGAAAATCTCCTAGACGCCACATTTTAAAACGGTTTTTTAGCAAGGGAAACACTAACGGTAAGTAAATAGACCTTTGGGGCCGTACTTGATGTGGAGGATCGAGAAAAATGGCGCTGAGAGGTATATCCCTTTAATCTTCACAACTTTGTGTGGTCTGTGAAAACGGAACGGTAAAAACCAAGTCCCTTCTGGGACTTTGAAAAAAAGTAGAATTTAGCAGTTTTCTTCCAAGTCGAAGAGAGGACTCCGTGTTTTCATATAGACCTGTTGTATAATGCGAGCAACAGGTGTAAGAGAGAAATACAAACATAATCCGCACGTGCAAGAGAACGCAAATTTGCAAATATAATAAGACCGAAAATCTGATTTGCACCTCTCCAACGCATTTGGCGACATTCTTTTGCTTACATAGTGTCCGCAGCCTATCTTGAGTTCGCCCCAGAACGAATACAGATAATCGATTGTATGTTTTCGATAGGAGAGCACCTTGTTGATATCCTAGATGGTTACAAAAACAATGGTGGCCGTCGATTAAAGCCGTCAGTGGCCGTCGCATTTGGCGACATCCTTTTGCTTACTATAGTGTCCGCGGCCTATCTTGAGTTCGCCCCAGAATGATTACAGATAATCGATTGTATGTTTTCGATAGCAGAGCACCTTGTTGATATCCTAGATGGTTACAAAAACAATGGCGGCCGTCGATTAAAGCCGCTCCCTCCAGGAAGATTTAGCCGCTCATAAAATACCTCAAGGACTCAAGTTACGCTGCGCGCACAATAGGCGTTTTAGAAAGAGAAAGCAGTTAATAAGAGGAGGTGCAAATCCGGGAATTCGAACCGAGAAACCTCCGATTTTGGTTAGAGGCCGAGATATTGTTTAGAGTAGATCCCCTAGCTGCTGATGAAACCTGGTTATCGTTCCCGTGCTCCGTATCTACCTGGGTCCTTCGGTAAGGTTCCCTTTCAAGTTGCTGACTCGACCAAGATCTTTTGGCTACTATAGGTAAAACCGCAATCATGACAAGTAATTATTTTTATCTTTTCATTTATAGGTTTTTCCCAATTTCGGTTAGAGCAAGGCGAAGACGAAGGATGTTTCAACAAATTCCGTCACAGTTTAAACCGAAAAAAGACGATAGAGGCCAATGTGATGAATACGCCATTAAAAAGGTGCCTCAATACTTTCGATATAACTCTTTTGGGTAAGTTTTTCGTTGTATCCCCACTATTGCTAATAATAGGGATAATAATCTTTAAGACTTTTAGCAGAATTCAGACTTTAAATAAATACAGATGCACACCTATATAAGTCCAAAAGGCAACGTAAGTAGGTTTGCATCTGTATTTATTTAACTCTTGTTCAGACTTTGTGAGCGTAAAAAAAATTTAATTCTACAAAATAAAGGTTCGTTCCCACGTTTTCGTAGGAGCCAACCTTTCTTGGAAAAATTTCTAAGTGCTCCCCACCGCCATCTTGGAAAAATAGCGTCTTATACGTTTTCCTCGAATATTTCACGACCCGTTGTTGCTACGTAAAAAGCACGTGTTACAAAAGTTGTAGAGTCTAATTTCCTAAAATGCAGATTTAGTCACTTTTTTTCAAATTCATTTTTTCACTTTAAAATGTTTAAAACGGAATGGGTAATGACCATAGACAAACAATAAGCAAGCATATTAATAAGAATAGTACGTAGGTGTGAGCAGGCGAATTTCTGTTAATTACGCCCTTCCTGATAATTACGCCCTTTTTTACACTTGATAAATGGGCGAAAAAAGCAAGCGTGATATTGTAGGAAACTTTCTGTGTTTGACCTTGCAAAGAGCACAACTAAAACTTCTAGGGTCGATTCACAACCATCTATCGTTATTTTTAAGTTCCATAATGTACACTGGCCAGTGGTGGGATTCAAGCCGTCATCCACTTGGTTTGGAGGCCACGACTCTAGCCACTCGGCTCGGATGCTGCTGCTCGTTCAACGAAGCTTGCGTCGCACGTTGGACTTTTAATCGGCCCGGGTTAATCATGTCTGTATAACGTACATAAAATGGGCTTATATTATCGTTCTGATTTTCTTAGGCAAGAAAGCAAACGTTAAAGAGTAGGGGGGAGGGGTATTTTTCTAAGTTGTTAAACCTTATTTCAAAAGCTTTTTCATCTAATTTGTTTTCAGTGTTGCGCTGCAGTGTCTGCTCCAAATTTCCTTGCAGGCACGAATTGTTTTGTTTGTCACACCACGCATAAATTACTATAAAGTGTACGCAGACTATCTTGAGTTCGCCGCAGAACGAACACAGATAATCGATTGTACGTTTTTTTGGCAGCAGAGTGCCTTTTGATATCCAAGATGGTTACAAAAACAATGGCGGCCGTCGATTAAAGCCGCCTCCTCCAGGAAGACGTAGTCGCTTGTTAAATACTTCCAGGACTCAAGATACGCCGCGCACACAATAAATTACTGTTTAAAGTCATCTGGCTTTCCGTTCTGTAGTTAGTTTAAAGCGGAAATTAGTTTAAAAAGAAAATTAGTTTAATAAGGAAATTTGAAAAACTAGCAAGAGCGGCGTGAAAGCATGAGCCGAGTGAATACACGAAAAAGAAAATCTAAAAAAAAAATGTTGGTTGGGAATGAAATAGAAAGAGAAAGTTGTATTATCAAGTTTTGGGTATAGTTCTGACAAAATGTGTGTATAAACGGAATTGCATCTGAACTATTGTTTCCTAAATAATACTCCAGAATATTACGGTGATCTGGGACCGCCAAAACGTGGTGCAAGATTGGGACGTCACATTGTGGAGACACCCCTGTGTCACAATCAATCAACCTTCCTACCATCCCCCAGAGTGTGACGTCGTATATGGACGGCACCTAAGAACGGATTTCTTAGGCCTAAAAGTGAACGATTTTTTTTTTTTTACATTTATTGGTAAATGGCAACTTCTGCAGTTTTCAGCAATTGGAATCATTTCTTTTTCAATTTGTGTCCTTAATACAGGGTGTCACCCAGGTGATATACCCGGGTGATACACCGGTGTTCATGCTGATATATCGGTGTTTTTTATCTTTGTTCATCATAAGAAACGATAATGGTATACCATCAGCATGAACAAAGATAAAATTCCCGGTATATCGGCATGAACACCCGGTATACCACATGGGTATATTACCAGGGTAACCCCTAACTTTTGGGACACCCTGTATAAGTTTAACAGCGCAAGGGGTTTGACAGAGAACAGCATAACTTTTCTTATTCAGCTTTTGTCGTTTCGTGTAATACGCATGCGAAAATAAATCCACACCCAGACATCGTCCAAGCAACAACTGGTAAATATCTCATCCATTTTGCTGCGAAACACTATTAAGGTTGTAAATCGGGAAGAAAATAAGATTCCAGTAGCAGCCGACAATTTTTTTAATTTGCATTTTTAGTCCAATGAAATCCACTCTCACAGCACTAAAGCGCCGTTGGTTTTTTTTTGCTTTCGTTTTTATCGAATGCCCCTGGCCCATTGCAGCTAGCTCAACAACCAACTCCAGATGGCAGCTCCGCAGCCAATATGGCGTTATTACTACGGCTCTATTAACATAAACCAGCACCCGTCGTATCATCCGGGAACTGCAGTGTAGCCCATGACGGGTGTGTATTTGTTATCTTCTAACTGCAGTTTTTATTTCTATTCAACACGCATCGATCGAATTCCCATGCCTTTTTGTTTTTCCACATTTATGAAATATTCAGTCAGTGTGAAATATTCAGGTATATACCTTACCCTCATCCCTGCGAACAATCGACTCGTCCATTCAACAAAAATAATGCCAGCATATAAGTTATGTACGGTACTATGCGTCAGGGCAGCTAAATATATCCTGCAATATCCAGTTTAAAGTATATTTTACAATGCTATAATTATACACAAAATTACACATATTTTCCGATGAACAAAGAAAACAAAGGATAGTAAATCAGCATGCTGCCTTGTAGTGTCGTTTTGTTAATCGTGACTCGGAAGCATTAGTGCAGAAAGTTACTTACAAACACGTTTTTCTTACGTAAGTAATGACAGAGAAAAAGTGTGAGTTTAAAACAATTCGGGAAAACATACAAATATTTAATTTCTTTTCATATCGCTATAAAATCCTTGTTGTTTGTAGTGTTTTACACAAACAACTATAGCAGCACAGCGAGCAGGGCCTTGGCCTTGAAATTGCGAAGTTGTTTGTTTTAGTTTTGATGCGCTTGAGAGGTTTACTTCGTATTCTTTGTTTAGTCTCTAGATTGTTCACGTTGTTATTTTGTCTTCAGGGATATGACGTGACTCTTATACAAGACCGTGCGACCACTGCGAGCCACGCTATTCGAAAAAAAATCTGCGACCACCTAAAAAACCCACGAGCGGCCCCCCGGATGTTGGTTTCACCCGTGTACACCCCACATCAGCTTTGCTAACGCAGGAAAAGTTGCTGATCCAAAATATACTACTCTCTACAAAGAACCAACAACTTGATTGCTGACGTTGAATACCGTGCATTTTTCGATAAAGTTATTGCAAACAATGGGCTTTAAAACACACCCCCGTGAATGGGGAACTCCACCTGCCATAAGTCGGAGCTTGCTCATGGCTGCTGAACAAACGAAGTCGCTTGTGAAAACTGTACCAAATCAAGAGCCAGTTAATGTTTCCTCCAGCGAACATTGGTGTACCAAAAACATTAAAGCTTTCTTTCGTGATTTCTTTCGTGAGTGCTTACAACTCCGTCAAAATTAAACATCTTGTAACCAAATTTGGAATCTAGCCTTGACTAGTCAAGGCCTGTCTACAGTCGAAAAATTGTGAAATTCAGTCCAGCCAAACCCGAGATACAGAGACGGGCCAAATAGACAACTTCTTGTTCTTGTTCTTGGTCTTGTTCTGGGGATGTACCTTTCGTCTGTCCTCTCTACAGGTCAAACTATTTGTCCTGTAAAGCTGGCTCTTAGCTCATTTTACAGGTATTGCTCCGTAGATGTGCCTTATCCATAAGGGCTTTTCTAATTGGACAAGTGGTTAGGTTACGGAGTTCTAAACGACCAGATTGATTGTTTTACATTGTTTTAAACAGTGTTATCATGCAACAATGCCATTTAGCAAACGCCAGCTGCAAGACGTAGACGGGAGATTAAAGGATTTGTTTCTATTGTCAACACTAGCGATAGCCAGGTTAGTAGCCGGGTGCGGTTAACGCTCGCTAAAACCCTTTGAACCCTTTTTGAGCCAGGTTAGTAAGGGCCATACTTATTTACCGAGCTGAAAGGCGGAAAACAAAACAAACAACAAATTAATTATTAAGGTGTCACACATAACCCACCCCTCATCCACCACCACACCTATATTTACTCAAAGTAACACGGATTCATAAACAAAAACGTATCGTTAAAAGTTAAAAGTAAGGGTCTAAAAGTCAAAACCTGTAAGGAACACGGACAAGCTTTGACTGTAAGGGTCTAGGTGTCAAATTTGGCCAGTAAGACGCTGCTAAGCATTAGACCCTTACTACCCGGTGATCATGTTAATGACTTAGTAACTCAATTTTGTAATCTAATTTTATAAATGTATTACAAGCCTATTCGGATTGAACGTGTGTATGTATGGTTATAAGTTTTTTTTTTTTTGTTTTTGGAATATGTTTGAACAACTTCAAGAACACAATTTTCCTGTGAAATTAGGCACTCTTCTGTTTTCTGTGACTTTTGATCCTTTGAATTTTTGAATCTTTGTGTGAACTTCGTACATTTAAAGCAATTGACAACAACCAATAATGATCTCTACTGCAAATACCAAACCAAGACAAAAAAATTTTAAGCTAAAGCAAAGGAGGAAACGCACATCCCACTACCACGAGACTTGCCTAATTAATGAGTTAGTAAGCCTATGTTGTAAATTCAACTTTGTAAATATCATCCCAGCCTATTCAGACAGAATGGGTGCACACGCTTTACACTAGTAGCAGGTTGTCTGGCTTGGAATCGATGCCATGTTACCAAACCG
>JAHWFP010097491.1:24896-56035 GCA_023313725.1 Lithobius niger | reverse complement strand
TAATACTTTTATTTTAATTGTCCACAACGGCAACCCGGGAGCTGACGGCGTGTTTCACAGTGCAGACAGTACGTGAAAGGAAAGGGAGGGAAGGGTTGGGGAGAAAAGGAGATTAACATGAAAAATTAGGGAGGAGTGATCATGAGGAAATTTATGTATTTCTTCCAATATAGAAACAAAAATCCCCCCCCCCCCCCCCATCGCCAACTGTTGTTGGTGGCTTCATTTACTTCACTATTGGTGGCTACGGTTACCAATTATTCAGTTTTGTGTTTTCACACGACTGTACAGAAACTCGCTTTTGCGCTGTCTTTGCGTCCAGTTGATGCCGTCTATTTGCAATTGTAATGCAATCTCTAGTGAAACGACACAAACACACTATTTAACGCAAACGTTAACGCACAGAAAATTCATTTTTTAAGCCGTCTCTTTGCAATCGTAATGCAATTTCAAGGAAGTTGATGGGTCCCTTTACGCTTCTGGAGTTTTTGTATGATTAGTACTTACAATAGTCGTATTGAAAAGTCCCAATCCAGCGGTGTTGACGAAGACTGTGTTGCCATCCAGTGAGAGATAGTGTAAACCGCGCTGAGAGGTAGTGTGCATGTTTGTAAAGACAGTCTGTTGACAATCAACGCAGAATCGCCGTAGCGTTGTTACTGTTATTATTAGACGGGTGTCCGTCTGGCTTGGGTGGCCGTTTTACAACGCTGCAACTAGTTTTTATTAATGTAGATTCTCTTCATGTGATGTGGAGTGTGGACTAAATCAATACGCCCGAAATCCCACCTCAGTTTCCCTTCAGCCAAAATTTTCAGAAGTGTTTAACCTGTAAGAACTTAAAACCTTGTTAAAACATTGAAACGTTGTCATTGAGTTATTCTCCCATCAGAGCTGGCACGTGCCACTTTTTTTGACCCGATGATCCGTTGATCTGAAATATTGTAGACGCAAAATTGATCGAATGAGCCGACACTGAATAACTAACCAACACGGGTTGTTTTATTGAAAAAATGTTGACTAGACGAGTGCACGACTGACGACTGTACGACTTTTTTCAGTCCAGTCAACAAATAAACAAACAATCTTCAATAACTTTTACTAAAACAAAACCCACAAGGGTGAAAGAACCCGCCAAGTTTCAGCCAATCAAAGTAGTGATATCAGAGCCAAAAAGGCTACCACCAACTTACTACATTAGTTGCCAAGCTAATCCCATCGAGTATTAGACCAAGGTTAAATAAAAAACCTGACCATTGCTACTATCGGTAGCAATGGTCAAGGTTTTGATTCAACGTGTGAAGTAATAATCGGTGGGATTAGCTTGGCGACTAATGTAGTAACTTGGTGGCAGCCATTTTGGCTCTGATAACACTACTTTGATTGGCTGTAACTTGGCGGGCTCTTTCACCCTTGTGGGCTTTGTTTTAGATATCACTTCCTTTGTAGTTTTTTTTGGTGGTATCTTATTTTAGCCACTGCCCAGTTAACTACTATCTGGCCAAGTTTGGTCGAAAAATATTGAATATAAACGGAGATATTAATTTTTTTTATAGTTTTGCTTCAGTGAGGACTTCAATCATCATCATCATCAGTAAGCGGCGCGTGGTCCAGTATTGTTGTCGGTGGGATTATGGCCTACAATCCGAATGGCTGTCATTCAAGAATGAGGCACGTGCAGCTCACTCATGGGACGACTGTTGGGAGTTGTATTTTGGGAATTTCAAATTCAAACTGCCAATTTGGCCGCAAATTTGAATGAAATTACGTAAAGGTACGAAAAGATTAAATAATAAATCCAAATTAGGCCTACTTAAACAAACTATATGGATAACAGAAAAGGGTGTTAGAAATATTTCAACTTTTGCATTTGCAAAATATCGACATTCTATCAATATGCCATTAGCTGGTGCTCTACTCAACAGTCTAGCATAAGTGTGGCATATCGGTGTATGATTTCGTATTGCGTGTAAGCTGACTTGCATTAAAACTTCACGAAACGGTTGGTTAACTCTGTCAACAAACCTTTGTGTTAATCTGTGTTCAATGACGCAATATTACCTTTTGATGTTTTACAACTACTTCGCCATTGGGGGTTGGAAGACATAAATTAATGCACAAAAACGCTAAAGCACACAAAGCAGGACGTGAAGTAAACATTCCTAAAATAAGTGAAACAAGAAAACCTATGCATGGATGGTATAAGAATTTATAGGGGTTTGGTCGTACTAACACGAATTATAGGTGACTTGCGATTCCTGGTGTTCAGCTCTGGTGTAGCTTCTACATCTTAGGCAGCACAATTTATTGGAATAAAAAAATCTGTTCACGACAGGGATCAGGTTACAAAATTTGTAGCAAGACTTATAACAATTATAGTAATTATAGTAATTATATTATAGGGTGTACGGGTAGATGCGAGCACTGGGGCGTCAGATTAGATAGGTGTCTTGGTCCCAATGTACATCTCTGGCTTCCTTCAGACCCGGGTTCGATCCTGGCGATGGTAAGTGTATATGTACGGGTTTTTCACCGGTTTACGTTTATTCTATTCTATTCTACTTTACTTTACTTTACTTTATTAACAAAATGCGTTGCAGCGCCGTACAGGCTGCGCAACAAAAACTACAAAAATATACATACATACAGTAAATAAGTAGGCAAGTTTAAGAAAAATATAACAATTGTATTCTTAGGGAGCTGCAGAGCAAAGCAGCTCCCCATCCACAATAACAAGAGAAAATAGGATTTAAGATATATAGTTTTGTATTTTTTTTTTTTTTTTTTTTTAAAGTGCAATTTCACATGCTGTGCCCAAACACTGATTAATAAATGTTTTAAATTTGTCAATAGGCGACAATAAATATTTCTTAAACATTTCCTAATTTATCAGCTAGAGAAAAAAAAAAAAAAAAAAAAAGTTAATTTATATTAAATATATACATGGCAGGAATGCAAGAACTTTACCAATGGGTAAATTGCCAAAGTGTGCAGTCAGCAATGAAAACAAAAAAAAAAGAAAGAGTAGGCACAAGTTATAGTTTGTTTATGAACTGAACAATGTTCATGATAGTTTTTTGGTGTGAAATTCACCGTCAGCAGCAAAACAAAAAATGTCCTCGAGCGAAGCGAGACGACGCCGAATGACGCAGCACAATTTATTTTAATAAAAAAATCTGTTCATGACAGGGATCAGATTACAAAATTAGAAGCAAGACTTACTAACATAAACAAAGAAAAATGAAAGAGTAGGCACAAGTTATGATTTGTTTATGAACTGAAACATTACGGAAAACGCGCACTACAATGTCCATGATCGTTTTTTCAATGATGTGAAATTCTCCGTCAGCAGCATAAATGTTAAAACAAGAAATGTCCTCGAGCGAAGCGACACGACGCCGAATGAGCTAGGCTAGTAACCATTAAAAACATACGGTCGGTCGGTTTGTTTGTTTGTTTGTTTATATATACGTCTTCTCCTCCGGAAGTAGGAAGGCTAGAAATGTGAGAAAGGTCTCGAAAGACAGGAAATTACTCCGGATATCGTTTAGGCGTATTTTCGTAGTTCTAGGTAAAAGTTTTCCCCTCGAAAAAACGAAAAAAACCCTTTGGACCATTGTTGAAACGAATTTTTCGAAGTTGATTGTTAGTTTCGGAATATCACATATTCCTGCTGAGAGGATGGTCCACAATTGTTGTGCCGCATAGGCGGCGCGTTGTCCAGTAATTGTTGTCGGTGGGATTATGGACTGCAATCCGTACAGTTGTCATTCAAGAATGAGGCACGTGCAGCTCACTCATGGGACGACTGTTGGGAGTCGTATTTTTGGTATTTCAAATTCAAACTACCAATTTGGCCGTAAATTTAAATGAAACTACGTTAAAGGTACGAAAAGATTAAATGATAAATGCAAATTAGGCCTACTTAAACAAACTATATTGATAACAGAAAAGGGTGTTAGAAATATTTCTACGTTTGCATTTGTAAAACATCGACATTCGAACAATATGCTCTTAGCTGGTGCTATTACCATAATTGTGGTAAACACGTATATCGGGGTATGATTTCGTTCTGCGTGTAGGCTGACTTGCATTAAAACCTCACAAAACGGTTGGTTAACTCTGTCAACAATCTTGTTAATCTTTGTTAATCTTTGTTCAATGACGCATTATTATCTTTTGATGTTTTACAACTACTTCGCCATTGGGGGTTGGAAGACATAAATTAATGTACAAAAACGCTTAAGCACACAAAGCAGGACGTAAAGTAAACATTCCTAAAATAAGTGAAACAAGAAAACTTATGTATGGATGGTATACGAATATAGGGATTTGGTGGTACTAACACGAATTATAAGTGACTTGCGATTCCTGGTGTTTAGCACTGGTGTTGCTTCTACATCTTACGCAGCCCAATTTATTTGAATAAAAAAATTTGTTCACGACAGGGATCAGGTTACAAAATTAGTAGCAAGACTTACTATGATATAAACAAAGAAAAATGCAAGAGTAGGTACAAGTTATAGTTTGTTTATGAACTGAAACATTACGAAAAACGCGTACTACAATGTTCATGATAGTTTTTTGGTGTGAAATTCACCGTCAGCAGCATGAACGTTAAAAAAAAATGTCCTCGAGCGAAGCGAGACTACGCAGAATGAGCGAGCGTGAGCGAGCGTCTCGGCTATTATAAATTAAAGCATTTGCTGATTTGCATTCAACCATCAACAATAAGTAGCGCGGACTGCGGATTTATTAAGAGCTTAGTAGCCCGAAGCCACGCGCCCTACTACAAACAAGTAGCGGTTCCATTTTATCGACAATGATGTGTTGCCGATTATTTCTGGCAGTCCGTTTGCATTGTTGCTCGTTAACACCAATAACGGGTAATGCTTATTTTAATCACCGGTGGCGTTTTTCCAGCATACGAAAAAACCGCATTACAAACGATTTTATTTTTAGTTAATGCCTCCACAAACGTCAAACCATAAAGGGCACATATTGGAGTTAAAAGTGTTGAATACCAAATTTCATTCGTATCTGTCGCGTAATTTATTTTATATGCGCGGAATTAGTAGTCAGTATATAGTAGCAAAAGCAACATAAACAACGAAAAGTGTAGCACTTTCATTGTGTCTTGATTTTCTTTTGATTCTACCTATGTTTTTAACAATTCCAGCACAAGTGTCATTAGAAATTTGAAATAGAAGTAATAACTACCCATCAGAGACCATAGCCATAAGTTACATTTATTTTTAGCAACAATAAAAATTCCTAAACATTGTGATCGTTCTGACTACCACAGGGCCTCGTCACAAAATACGTGTACAACAGCTTTTTGTGTGGTTGTTGCAGTTGAGTTTTTTTTTCCATCCCGACAAGTACAACTAGGGTGCCGATAACAGAAACTGCATACCATTATTTAAACCCAAAAAATTTATGCTAAACTAATTACCCTTCCTCCCGCTATACAAAAAAATCTTGCATTTTTTCTTTTTGGGGAGCGGAGGGGGAACGGATACCCCCCCCCCCTCCCCAACCACTGCAGTCCATTGAACATTCCAGTCTTAGCTTGCAAATTTTCAACAACAGTATGTCCTATCACATATGCCGTACAAAATCAAGCTCCATAGATAACAGTTGTGTTCTTGTTTTTTTTTTTATGTTGGCCTTCGTTAAATGTTGAGGATAGCAGTCACCGTTTGTCAAATGATAAGTATTTCTTATTAGTACTGAAGTATCGCCTTGCAAACGCACGGGTTTATTTAATGTTCAGTTTGGCATTGTTGCATAACAACAATGTTTAAAACAATGTAAAACAATCAATTTGATCGTTTGGAGCTCCCTAACTCCTGAACCACTTGACCGATTAGAAAGGTCCATATGAAAAAGGCACATCTACCGTATAAATAAATTCTTCCATGCAGTGTATAAAGCTGGTTCTTAGCTCATTTTACAGGTATTGCTCAGGCTGAGCAATACCTGTAAAATGAGCTAAGAACCAGCTTTGTACACTGCATGGAAGAATTTATTTTTGTGATACAAAAATGACGTTAGCCAGTAACTAGTAGCCAGTAACTAGTAGTAAGGCAAATAACAACGTTATTCAACAAGAAAACAGTAAGCTATATGATTAACAGTGACTTTCATGTTGTCAAACGACCAAAGTACCCGATCAACCAAGTTTTAGCCTTTTCTGTCGCTTTGTTATTTATCCTCAGATGGCTGAAAACAGCCAAACTACCTTTGCTGTAAAGACACAACGTGTCTAGTGGCCGCCATGCTCATTTCTTCTGGATGTTATCGCCTATCTTGGCGGGCGACACACTAGCGTGTATTTTGCTCTTTAAACAAACAACACGTTGCGTTTCGTTGCCTATAGCAATGTAATATCTTAACCACTTCAAACCGACATTCATATCAACAATACAATGACAATATAATCTATCTAACTCTATGATTCAAAATGCAAAACATCCGAGGCATCCATCGCCTCTCACTTTTGCTCAACCGTCATGAACATCGGCTTCAATTAAGAAATGAAGTGAAATGAAAGCCTTTTAAAATTTCGTGCGTCTTACGTCAAACGATTCTTTAAGTCTAAAGCAAAATGACCCTGTAGTGAAGATGAGTGGAAAGTAGACATTTTTGTGCCTCTCACTAGATCACCATGACTAACCAGACGGCTTATAAGAGATGTGGACTCCTGTGCGACATCTTTCGATGCAGTGGTATGTTCGGATCACAAGGTGGTGATGATAAAATCGTTAAAAACGACTATTTTCCTTTGCCTCCTAACGCTCTTGCTCACGACGAACACGCACTACGCCAGCGATTGGGGCCACCAAGGTGTGCACGCACTTCCGCTCATGAAGGAAGTGCTTTTTTGACTCTGCTGCACGAGTCCAGCGAAAATACCCTCTTGGCTGTGATGGTTGGAATAACTTTGGTCATCGTCCTTGCCCTCTTCGTGGAATGGATTCTAAGAAGCCCAACACAGTAAGTACTGTATAGTTAGTAAGTTAAGGTAAACGAAGTGGCTGAAAACTTGGGATTTATGGAGTTTAAACGAACCACGCTAAATCGTACCGACCTAAATCTTCATCCTCTTCTCATTTCACGTTACAAAAATGGGAGGAAATGTTTTTTTTGGTTATGTAAACTAGGGATGGGTCGGTTCCATTTTTGTGACTTCGGTTCCGGTTTCGGTTTTCACGCCCATAAAACCGCGGTTTCGGTTTCGGCATCGGTTTTTGCCACCATCCACCCCAAGCAGAAATTGTTTTTTTTTCTTCTTGTAACGGCTTCAAACCCACTCCTGCTTTCACTTTCAGCAGCGTCACAGACCATGGGTATCGCTGTGGCACCATTTTCCTATACGATTTTCTTTTTAATGGCTAGGAGCTCTGCTGTCTTATAAGCCTATACGTAGAAAATGAAAATTATTAAAAAAATTTAAAACAACAAATAAATTTTTGATTTTTTGAACACCGTACGAAAAACCGACACAAAATACGAATCGGTTTCGGTTTCGGTGTTCATTGAAAACCGAAAATTCGGTTTCGGTTTCGGTTAGCGACCCATCCCTAATGTAAACACGTTTTTTAGCTTTCCAGACACGTTTTTTAACCACGTAACACGGTGGGCCCGGCCGTGTAAAGTGGCAGCCATCTTCCGGGATTCAGAGTAGCACGAAAAGTTGGCATCGCGAAAACGGAAAGTAATATTCCAAACTACGTTGTCTGCGTTTTTTGTAGTTATTTTGTTTAGGTTAGGTTAGGTATGTTAGGTTAGGTAGGTTAGGTTTGTTAGGTTTGGTTAGGTTAGGTAATTTCCGTCTCCTTTCATTGAGATGCAAATCAGGTTTTCTCGTTACTCTGTCTCCTGCGATATGGCCGGCGCTTCAACACGATCGTAACTATCGTTTTACGTGTTTTCAAAGTTTTTTTTACACCTTAAAACACGTTTCCCCCCGGTTTTTTAATGTTATTTGGCAAGAGGATGATATGCGTCGATTAGTAAAAAAATTGAGTGATTTAGAGTGGTTCGCTCAAACTCCATAATTACCGAAAACTTTTTTTGGTACGCAGTCCTGAGCCATAGGTCCACCGACCGGTCAAGCTATTTCGGTAATTATAGTAAGTATGTAAGTGAAGGGTTATTGCACACACAAGAATGAAACACCTACAAAGAATATAAAGACAAAGAGTCTTATCAATCCCTGGTACAGGTAAAAATAAGTACATAAAAAAAATAAGTTATCAGTTAAGAAAACTTTTAAAAAATCTCAAAATTATAGCAAGTAAAAATCAACACAATGTAGGTTGCTCTCAGCACATACGGAGGAGGTGGAGGGGTTGAACTTACGTTGAATTACTCAACAGTAGCTCTTCAAAAAGTGTTTTCTTTAAATTGGTTTTAAACGAATGCTGGGATGACAATTGCTTTAAGTGGTCAGGTAACATTATCCCATTGCGCATGGCTCTGTTGCTATGATTACACTGCGATAGTTTGGTTCTGTAGTTAGCCACATAAAAGCCTTCCGGCTGTCCGGGTCTGGTGATCATGGAGATGATAATTGTACTAGAGGAAGCCCGTGCTATGCACGGGGCCGGCCATGAATTAAGTTTACGAACACACTTTTCCCGACACATTTTCCGGCACTCTTTCCGACATTTTTCAGATTGAACCTGTTCGCCAACGTACGTGCCCGGTCTTGATCGACCACTCTCGCCTGGCTGCTCTTTCACGGTGCCGGTAGAATGGGAGAGTCCACCTCCCCCGGGGGCCCGACGCGGGGGGGGGGCCAGTGATTGTATGGCCTTTTACTGTTTTTTTTTCTTATCGGATCTTTTCTTATCTACGGAGCCCTGTAGAGGACATTCCAAAAAAAAAAAATTAGGTTTGTTATCTCGACATAACGAATTTCCGTTTCTGCGATCTTACGGGAAGTAGTAACGGAAGTAGTAACGGAAGTAGTAATATAGTTTGTTATCTCGAGATAACGAATTGGTTATGTCGAGATAACAAACCTAATTTTTTTTTTGGTATGTCCTCTACAGGGCTCCGTACTTCTCAGCTAAGCTGGCGTCCAGCATTATTATGTAGATAACGTTTCCTCAAATTTGAATGGTATAAGATTTTTCAAGGTTTTGTACGTGAAAATAATTTGATAATATGCCACAGGTTTGCAAACTGGAAGAATAACTACTTTGTACTTTGCACGCTATAGACTTAATCACCTACCTGTCGAATCCTTGTCATAACGGTTAAGCAAATCATAACGAAAACGAGCGCAAACGCTTATTTTTTATTTAAAAAATTTATTAAAACATGTTAAAACGGTACCTACAGCCATAGTGTGGCCGACGCCATACCAAAAATTAAAGACAGTATCTTCTAACCAAAATTGTTCTTCTTTGCGCCATACTGCGAGGTGAAAGCGCAACAAAAAAACTTGATTTCTACCGGAACATTAGTAAATGGAAATTATCTCTTGCCAAACAAGTTTTTGGTTGCGGTTTCTGATGTTATATGTATAGCCGCAGCGAGCACGGCACGTAATTTGGAAAAAAAAAATTACCGTTATTTCGTGAACAGCGACCTTGATTTCCCCCAATTTGCAGATTCATCCTGGTAGGTAACCACCTTATCATCCGTTTGGTAGGACCACAGAATTTACACACCCCAACTGATGAGAAAGTGACATCCTACGGATGGACATAGGCTACTCATTCAAAAGGTGGGTGGTTCTGTGAGGGTGGGGTTTCATCGGGTAACGCCATCACTTCCGGTCATATAGAAGCAATTACGTCGCCTTTGGTAAGATTTTTAAAAACCACCCTCGTCACGTAGAATTTACGTAAAGATGGTGGAATTGACACATCGCTATTAGTGATGGGACACCCGTGGGTTGGGGTTACGTATGGGGGGGGGGGTGACTTTTGTGGGGTGGACGTGAAGGGTGTCACGCTTTGAAATCGTCCTCATCTTGTAGAATTTACATGAATTTTGGCAGAATTTACACACCCTGACTGGAAGTGGGGTGGCGTACAGGACGAAATTTGGTTGAATGGGTGAGAGGTATGACGTCGTAGATGACGTCGCCCATCTTGTTTTTCAAGACACTTACGGTGTCAGCCATCTTGTGTTACAAAATGGCGGCGACCAATGGAAGTGATTATCTTGTTTAGAAAATCCACATAGAATTTACGTGAATTTCGGTGGAATTTACATACTCCCACTGGTTGGGAATGGTGTCGTCCATGAGGTGTGGATGTGGGGGAAGGGGGATCCAATTGGGATAAATGGTGGTAATGATACAGGTTGCAGCTGAGAGTCACGTGAAGTGCATTGGGTCATGAGGTTGAGGGGGATAATGTCATCAAAGGCGCAAAAAATATACAATCTATTTTGGTGTTGCATCACGTAGAATTTACACGATATTTGGTGGAGTTTGCACAACTTACGACTGGGGAGGGTGTGATTTGCATCGGTGGTGTGGGGTTGTGCAATCAAAAGGGGTGGTGTGTGGGGGATGAGCTCATGTGGGGTGGAACCTAGGGGTTACGTTTTTTTAAATCGTTCGAATCTAGTAAAATTTACATTAAATTGGGTTGAATTTACACATCTCGACTGGAAGGGGGTGACTGTGAGGAGTAAGGACGTTTCTTTTGCATGGAGGAGAGATTCGGGGAGAGGCATGAGAGGACACGAAGGAAACGTTTGTATAAAATCACTCACGTCACGTATAGGATTTACATGCAGTTTGGCAGAATTTACACATTTCGAGTGGAGAAGCCGGCTCTGTGGTCGGGGGTCGCCCGCGGGATGAGGTTCTGGGAGCCGTGAGTTGAGCGTAGAATTTACATGAAATTGGCTTTGGTAGAATTTACAGGGCTGTGGGTGTGCCGTGGGAGAGATTCGAGGCGGGGGGGGGGGGAGAGGGGGGGGGTTTGAGCCTCTGAAGTGAGCGTAGAATTTGTATTTATATCGGTCGAATTTACATGGCCTTGAGGGGAGGGGTAGAGCTACCGGAATGGTAAGGGAGACCACGGACTGTAATTCCATCTCTCAAAATAGCCTTTTCTTCTCCTGCGGCGCTATTCAATAGACTGATTAGTTTATTAGCTTTGATTAGTGCTGGTGTATTTCAATAGATTGTTTTGTTTCTCATTTGTTTGTTCGTTGATTGTACTTTTATAAAAGTTGTATTTTTTTTACAGGTACATACATCCAATTTGGTTTACAGTACGCCTTGTGTGATGCTTCACTTACATACTTTTCGGCAATATTCCGGTTGGTAAAACAACCAAAATAATGAAAAAGTGAAGTTAAAAATAAATTGTAAAAATTGCAAGTTTGTACGGATGCCTGCTCCTATACATTCTTTCCCCATCTTTCGACTGTCTCACTGCTGTAACTAAAAGTTTGTTGCCCACACTCTAAATTCAAAATTGCACTTATTTTATTAATTTTGATGCTTTATTGCTGAAAATTAATAATTAGGCTGGTTGCTAAGTTGAAACTATCACTTTACTGTTTAAATCTTTTTTTCCAAATTCAGTATATTGTTAACTTCTGGAGTTTTTTTTTTTGAGTGATTAGCGTTCTTTTTTGTTCAGCCTTACTAGATTTGGGGTTTGTTTAACATCTATGTAATGTATGGCGGGGTGGCAACCCGGACCACTGCACTGTAACTGAGGTTGGCACTAAAGACCTGGCTGTCGACATGCCATTAAGTCTCAATCCCCCCACCCCCTTTCTTAACTTACTACATGCCACACAAAAGTTCTATCTTATAGCTACATTAGGCGAATTAATTTGTCTGCCCATGCGCATTTTCGGTTTAGTTCCTCTTGTTCCTGCTAGTGGCTTCATCATCTGTGATGACATTGGCGTTACTAATGATCGGTGGAAGTGACGTCATTGACTGTCCTAAAGAGGATCCTCTCCCTCCATTCGACTAGGGTCTAGGGTGAAAAATGTAGATGGTGACGACTAAAGTTTCAAAACTGTTTCATACCACCTTCTCAGTCCCTGGAATATCGTCTTAATTATGTTTTTTAAGTTATAAACTGTATATACACATAATATTTACCTGTGTGAGCCACCATTAAAGGAAAATACTAGTACAGGGTTCGTGAGACTTTAATTTGATACATATAGAGATCAGTAGTACTGGGCCCGATGATACTGCACCAGGTCTCCACTCTGGTGCCACATGCATCGTGTGCTGTTACTACGTAGTGTGTGTACTGGTAATACACAAACACTAACCGGAATGTGTAGTGCCTCTACATTGTATACCCATTATACATATCGTGTAAAGGCTGAGCTGATACACAGTGGTGTGGTCTGTCAGTGCTCAGTGCCTTCAGAGTGTTAGAGGTCAATGTTAATTCGGGAAGAACTTTTCCCACTTGGAATTATTTTCACCCTGTGTTGCCTGGGCTCTAAACGGTATTTTGATTGTCTTTCTAGAACTCCACGAGATGTGCAGTCTGCAAGGGACGGCATTGCTTACGTCAGAACTCCTGGTGGAATTGTCATGGATTGCCGGAATGATCACCAATATAAAACTCAAGGTCACAACTCATTTAATTTCAATTGAAATCGGGACTGTATTTTTGAAAGAGAAACCGAAATTAAGATCATCGGATGCCTTTAAAGTACCGATTCTTATATCGACCATAACAACATGAATGAAGAAGCAATATTTTTAAGTACTGCTAGAGGAAATGTAAATATGATTTGCGTTGATTTGTTAAAGTCAGCCCCGCATGCAATAATTGTAATGGCCACGAAGTGTTAGTAAGTTTGTCGAAATCAAAGTTAATAAAGTAATGCAGTTAGGTAATGTTAGGTAAAGCTGATATTTCTTTTATGAGAATGTGATCATAGCACCAGAGGTTGGGCAGAATGAACTTAATGTGACAACATCGTGATAATGGAGGCTCGTTCCTTGCCACATATTGCCGCAAACATTGCTGAATACGCTCAGTGGGCTGACATCTTGATACCGGAGCGTTATAAGCCGAATTACTCCTTGCGTTGCGTGCTGTTTAATGCCACAGGTACGGCTGAATGTGCTCAAAGTGGGGTGCGTCTGTATACTGCGGCCTAATAATAATGAGGGCCTGGTTGGCAAGTCATGAATTTAGAAACTTTTGCATCGTATCCAATGATGGCTGTCCAGCTTGAAAAACTAACTTTGAAAGTTAACTGGTGGCAACTTTATCTGCACACCAGTGATGGCTGGCCAGACAAACAAGCTTGAAAACGAGGAGTTAAAACCATTTTTTTGTACGACAGCATGAACTGTCTTTAGAGGGCAATGGTATTTTTTGCAGTCATCGGCTGGTTATTCCAAAGAAATTAAAAGACCAAGGTCTCTGCTGTATTGTTTTTGGGACACTGTGACATTGTTAGGATAAAGGCACTTGATCTCTCTTGAACGTCGTGGCCGAAAATCGATGCTGACCTTTAAAAAAAACTATTAAACCGTGTCAACCATGCCAAAAAAAATGAGACAGTGGCATTTCTAGCAAAAGACAGGTATGGGAACGGCCTACAACAGTATGGAGTAGCATTCGTAAGGTTTTATGCGATTTTTTGCTAGAAAAATGTTTCTTGTGGTCGATGCACATTCGAAATGCACATTCGAAATGAAATGTTTACATCATGAATTCTGCAAGTACGAGTGTTTTTAGGGTTTTTAGAGACTTGTTTGCAACATATGGGATATGTCGTATCATTGTATCTGACAATGAACCCCAATTTGTGAGTCAAGAAATCAAAATGTTTTGGAAATAATGTGGCATCCGACACGTCACGAGCATTCCTTACCGGCCTTGGACAAATGGAACTGCAGATAGTTTGGTCTGTAGTTTAAAACGTTTCATGAAAGCTAGTATTTCGTAAAGCTAGTGTTAATAAATTGCTTAATGCAAGCTCGAAAGTGCCGCACACCATTACACAAGTCACTCCGTCCCAGCTATTTCTAAAATGTAATGTCCGAACGTATTTGCCAGTAATGGCTCCCTAAACCGATGATAAAGTCGATAATATTAACTCGTGGTCCATTTTCACTCTTGTAATTTCGCTGCCGTGTTTCTTATGAAGTTTTGAGTGTAATGAACGTATCAGGGACCACTACCCGCCAAGTTCAATTGTCACACTTCTTAGTAAGAAATTCATTTTTAAATTCCTGCATTGTTGTTGCATGGCAACTAGCTTGGGTACTTTAACTGAAACCAGAGCTGAGCGTATTTCACGATGATGATGGAAAATAACCTATGCGGAGAATCAGCTTCAAAATTGTTGAAAATGAACAGTCTTTATGCACTGACAAGCAATAGTTGTATTTCAATCAAGTGCATAAACTGTGTCAATCAAATAAAGAGTGCGTGAAGATCGTTGGTTTCAGCTGACTACTGACTACATAATATACTGACTACTAATTCCGCTGACGTAAAATAAATTATGCGACAGATACGAATGAAATTTGGTGTTCAAGACTTTTTACTCCAATAAGTGCCTTTTACAGTTTGACGTTTGGGGAGATATTAACTAAAAAGATTGCAATCATTTGTAATGCTATTTTTCTGTGTGTGTTGGGAAAACGCCACCGGTGATCAAAATAAGAATCACTCTTTATTTATTTAAACTTTACGGAGCTGTAGCCACAACTCAGTCTTTATTAGTTAACATTGCAAAGCTACAACTCGGTCTTTATTAGTTTATTAGTTAACAATGCAAACGGACTGCCAGAAATAATAGTCAACACAACATGGTCGATAAAATGGACGCGCTACTTATTTGTTGTAGGGCGCATGACTTCGGTCCACTAAGCTCTTAATAAATCCGCAATCCGCGCTACTTATTGTTGGTGGTTGAATGCAAATGAGCTTTACCAGGAGTGGTTAACGCTCGTTAAACCCCCCCCCCCTTTTTTTTAATGAGCTTTAGTTTATAAGAGTGAAGTCCTCACACCAGCAAAACTAAAACAAAATTAATATCTTCGTTCATATTCAATAATTTTCTACCAAACTTGGCTAGATAGTAGATAACTGGGCAGTGGCTAAAATACGATGCCACCAAAAAAAAAAAAACTACAAAAGAAGTGATACCTAAAACAAAACCCACAAAGGGGAAAGAACCCTCCAAGTTTCAGCCAATCAAAGTAGTGATATGAGAGCCAAAATGGCTGGCACCAAGTTGCTACATTAGTTGCCAAGCTAATCCCACTGACTATTACCTCAGACGTTAAATCAAAAACTTGACCAATGCTACCGATTGCAGCAATGGTCAGATTTTTGATTTAACCTCTGATCTAATACTCGGTGGGATTAGCTTTGCAACTTGGTCGCAGCTATTTTTGCTCTGATATCACTACTTTGATTAGCTGAAACTTGGCGGGTTCTTTCACCCTTGTGGGTATCTATTTGTAGGACTAATTGTATTTAAAGTTCGTTCTGTGGCTTTGCCATTAAACTGGTTCAACTACAAGAAGTCTGCGTTTAGATTACTTCAAGTGGGTGGAGGCAGCTTGGATCAGAGTTGTACAAGGATACTTGGAGAAAGTCAACACCTCGTGTGTGTCGGTGCCACAGAATGCCTTGACTTATAGGTGGTCCTCATTTGCATGAACTCAGCATATTCACAGTAGTACTTCCGATACAACACATGAAGGAAAATTTGCATAAACTAGAAGAAGCCCGTGCTACGCACGATGGTGTTGAATGCCCGACCAATCAAATTTTTGCGCATTCTGGGTAGCAAACGCTGTTTTTCGTTCGCGTCGCTCTCTCTATCAGCGACACTTAGCCCGACGCGATCGGGCCTCCAAGCTCTGACAATGAAACTATTCCGTGGGAAATAAGCAAATACGCTCTTGCAGAAAAAAGTTGAAACTTTTAGTCCGGCGTCGTCGTCATTTTTTTCTCTGGGAGAAACAGATTGTTTGTGTAGGAGGGAGCACGAACTCAAACTGTGTTATCTACCCCACGACGATGAGAGGAACAATTTATCTGGAGATATCCGAGCGGAAACCCCAGAAGGTTCGAAATCGCACCTACTTGGCAAAAAGTGGTCGTGCTACCCGCTTGTCCACCTCTCACTCCTCCCCTCCCCCCCCCCCACCTCCCGCAGCAACAGAAAGTAAATAGCCTAAAATGCCTCATTAGTGCTTTATTTATTTATTTATTTATTTATTAACAGTCTACGAGAGGACTAAGGAACGAGTTCTTCCATCCGCTCTACACTAACTTTAAACTACCACCTAACTCTAAACAAACCGTACCCAATCACACCTTGATCCAATTGGCACAAACGCTAAGCACGGACTACAGCACTGGAATGCTCCAGAGAACCAGGTGACCAGACCGCAGATGGGTCCCTCCCTTAACCCTGAACATGTCCAGTCATACTATGCAGAACCGCAGGAAAAGCTTAAGCAGGTTCCTCTAACCCTTTACCTGGGTTAGTAACCCCAGAACATCACTCACAGACCCGTTTCCATCCGAAAGCGGCGGCACAAGGTACTTGACCGACAATGGGCAGGAAAATAGGAAATGGCAGTCTCAGTGTTTTGTTTTTCATTTACAGAGTTCTTATCGTTGCCGATCGCTTTGCGGCGGCGCTGTTGCTAGATGCGCCGTTTGCAACACTAGTACGATTGGGTCAGCCATGTGTTATGTCCATGTTCACCGAATTAAGTTTCTTCACGAGTACATAAAAAGTTCGGTAGGAACGAAATGGAACTTTATGTACTCATGGTTTCTTCAATCAAATTTGTACGCTTCTGGCTAGCAAAATAGCTGATATTCGTTCGCTTCGCTCATTCAATCAGCGCATGGTGTGACTCAAATCAATGGATGCGCCGTTTTAAAAATTTCTATGTCCATGTAGTGTGGCCGACTTAAGTTTCTTCAATCAAATTTGTGCGCACACATGCTTACAAACTATGGCCATCGTTCGCTTCGCGCACTCATCAGCGACCGCAAACAGCACTGACGTGCAAAAAATACTAAATTTAAAGGAAAATGAGCTAATTCATACTGTGCTGTCCTGGGGCACAAGGACTGAGTAAAAGCGGCTGCTCTCTTGCATCCAATTGCATTAAAGATACTGATCTCACCTAATAAAACGAATATTCCAATATGATATTAAACAGCCCTGGCGGTGCAAAAAAATCAAATTAAGAAATAATTGAGTTAATTCAAATGCTGCTGTCCTTTGATTCCTTGGGTTACAAGGACTGAGCAAAAGCGGCTAGATCTATTAAACCTATTGCATTAAAAATTGTTTCCCAGTAAAACTATCGACCCTGCCTATAGGGCAGTGACACGACGTAATACTATTGTGTACTATAACTCTATGGTGGAGCCAGTAACTGGGTTAGCTGCAAGGAGCACTGGAGGAAGAAAGGAAGATCGTCTTATTCAAGCCAACGCTATTAGACTGGATTTCTTAAGCCTATAACGCGCAATTTTTGTTGTTGGAGAAAACGTTCTTTTAAGCCTAAGAAATCCGCTCTCAAAGCACTGTCTTGCCTAGAAGTGCCGTTTTTTCCGTTACATTTTAATCTAGTGCACCTTGTAGCTATTACCTCCAAATGGTGTCTCGTACTAGCCAATATGACGTCACTTGACGCTGCTCTATCGAAATTCGGGAAATTCGGGCAAGGAAACTGATCTCACCTTTTCTATACTTTCTACAAACAGCACTGGCGGTGCAGGAGGATATAAAAATATTGAATTTACGCTTTCAATAAGTAATTTCTAGTATTCAGAAGTACTGTACTGGGGTGCTCTGGAATACAAGAGTTCCTTGATAAATTTCGTGGGAGCCAGCAAAACCGTCGTAGATTTGACTAATCTCTGCAAGGTATCTGTTGATTTAGACAGTACTGTCCTGGGATGCGTAATTTCGTGGGAACCAGCTAGACGGAATTTTACGCCGGGTAAAAGAGTAACCTACAACAATAAACTTTATCGTTCATAGCCCCGTAACTCCGGAATGACACAACCAGTTTAAACGAATGTTAAAAGAAGGGCATATCTGCTGAAGTTTCTCTAAAATGAACTATGAACCACCTTTCTGGCACAAATGATTTATTCTGTAGATAACGTTGTGTAGACGTCCAAAGCACAACGGAAATAGGTTTGCATCTTTCTTTATTTATCAAAGCAAAACAACAACATGAAGTCACAAAGTGACCAATGAAAATCACAATTCTATAGCTCAGGCCAGATCGCCGAGGTGACAAAACTGATAGTAATAAATGGTGGTACACGTGTTGACCAAGTCGAACAAAGCTTGTGTACTAATTTGAGTGGTAACTTTTCCTTTCATGAAACGATGAAAACATGGTAAAAAAAAGTCTTTAATACTAGCTGTACCGCCAGCGTAACATACGCTGGTCTACAGTGGTTCACGCATGCGTGACTGGAATGCTTCACTGAGCATCGTGAAAAGAAAACGGGCACCGACCGCCCCCCCCCCCTCCCACATCGTACCCCCTGTCCCCTCCCTTCCCCACTGCATCCCCCCATTGTGTGCTCTTGAATGCTCCTCCCCCCATTCCTACTCCCCTCCCTTGCACTCCAAGTATTTTGTTTGGTTAAGGAAGTAAATAGCGTTTTCAATGGAGGGTACCACTCTTATTCTCAGTGATGCTGAATTGCCCGTTGCTCCGTTTTGATATCAAGCGCGATATGCCCGCAACGACGATGGTGCATGCAGTGATTGTTACTCAGCTAATTTTGAAACTATTCAACTCGGTTGTAATAGTCAACATTATTTAAGCAATATTTCGTTCGTTGCTGAATGATACAGGGCACGTCCGTTCATTGTCAGCCACTCTCCCTTTTTCTTTGCTGCCGTGCCAAGAGAGAACCCGCTAGCCCGTCTTTCATTGCAGTACCGCCTTTAGTTAATTTGAATCGTTTTTATTGGCTGTTTCCTCATTGTTTAGTTAATTTGAGCATTTTCATTGGCTGTCATGAACTCTGATATGGTCTGACCTCTGATACTGTCTGATCCCAAAAGCTTCTTCCTCACAACCAAAATATATACTGTATAGATTTTGGTGGATCATATCTTTCTCATTACGTGGGTCTATATACGTTCTCTTTTTGGCTTGGTTTTTTTCTTAGTGGCTTTGCATCTAAACTATATTTCGGGTTGTGTATTTGGGGCCGATACCCATTAAGTCAAGGATCCACCTCAAAACCTCAACCGACAAACCTGGTGGAAGTAAGTATGCAACGTATTTATTCATGCTTGGTTATTATCAAACGTTTTTATAGTTAAATCGTTTTTTTTTAACCCACGTAACCTCGTTCCAGGGGGGGTTACTTACGTCCTGATGGCCAGGGAGAAGGAGGTGGACGTCAAAATGTATTTTTGATGGGTTCCTCTAATCTCCTTGGAATTTTAACTATAATGTTGTCTTGGAATTTTCGAAACACGTCACGTTGCTTTTCAGGAAAAATATTTTTTTAAATCATAATTTCGTGCCTAAATTTTCCACTACGACACGTCTCGTTTTTGAAAACATTTTTTGCCTTTACGTATCTTATCAGTTTGATAAAATTGTAAGGTGGACGGTTGAATGGTTAAATAGTACACAATTATAGTGCCCGCCAAGAAAGAAGTCCAAAGCGTTTCAAAACAGGGGTATGCATTGTGCATGCCGGCTGCGTCGTTTACCTTCCAGATATCCGCCATGTATAAGCAGCCAACGTGTGCTCATATAGTAAAGCTGTTAGGACCATAATTTAGGCTAATCATGCACATCGAGCAAAAAGCTTGAAAATTTGACATACAAGTAGTTCTTAGTAATACAGATCGAAATAGCTAGAGCCCCCTCTGGATAACCCCACCAGGGACTCACCTTGCTTCTCCCTCCCCCTCCGAAAGGCTGGTGAGCAACAAATTCGTGCTAATCGTTCTAAAAGTTTGAATTGTGTCATCAGTCACTCTTAGCAGTACAAATCGAAGCCAAATTCAGCCAACTCCTTTACGAGTGTTCGCGTACAGTCGTTTCACCTATTGTAAGTACGAACGAACGCAAAACCCGAATAATTCAACAGTTTGTAAAAAACAAAAAAATGGCCTTATACTGTAGAATAAACATATTGTGTACAAATGTCCCGCACGAAAAGGCCCTGTGAAATTAGTTCCCACATGACTCGCATCCTGCCTGGTGAAATGGAGCCATGGCACCTGACCTAAACTAACGTAGGGTAGCAAACCCAAAAACAAATAAACGTAAAAAAAATAGCGTATTATACGGCACCCAAAAGGTGTGGTGTACTGCACTGTTTTATTATGTTTATTTCTTGTGGTCATGTTGTTAGGTTAACTTAGCTCAGGCTAGATCAGATGCTTTGGCTCCAATTTCGCCAGGCAGGGAGGGGATACGGGAAATTCGAAGGTGCTACAGGCACTAAAATAACTTTTGCAACATTTCCTAGGTTAGAGTGAATGTAGAACACCGTTTCTCACGAGGAGAAACACAAAAAAATTAATGCCTTTGCATCATTTTCTCGCGTCTGAACTAATATTGCAAAAGTGAGCCATACAGAAAACCAACCTAGAGACATGTACTTTTAAAATCCAATGGTTCTAGCCAGTTTTTATGTTAAAATGGCTGAATCATTAACAGCACTTCTTGACAAGTAATAACTGACGTAGAGGCAGTTTTACATGGCGAGTGGGACGGGGTGGAACAATCGCAACTCCTCGACTGTTTGGTTAGCCAGCAATATATACGGTCACCAAGATTAAATAACTTTTCTATACGCCTGTAGCTTTTGCAACATTAGCCTAGGTTGGTTTGAGTGAATGTAGCAAAACCGTCGGCTAACATTTTGGGGGGAAAAAATGGGGAGGAGGGGGAAGCATCCTCCCCCACACTTTCAAGCCTGTTTCGTATTATTTTCGCTGCAGTTTGATTTACACAATAAATCGTATTCTTTTTACTAGTAATTTTAGCGAATGTTTGAAAGCAGAATATAGTACAATTATGTTTGATGCTATCAGAGGCTGTACACTTTTGCGACCTACGGGCTGCCGCTGACTCCCCCCCCCCCCCCAATTTTCAAGTTTTTTCCTTTTTTTTTTATTGTTTTTGCTAATTTACCCATAGACCATATAGTTTGTTTTACCTATTAGGGAACGTGCGGTTGCAAGCAAACAACGTTTAGTAAGGAGAATATTTCCCCTCCCTCCTCCACTTTTAACTTCTAAAGATTACACCCAGGATCCTTGCATATAAGGATGCACAAAACTTTTTTTCTGATTAAACTTTTTATTGAGCTCTGCCTATCATTTTGCTCTTAAAATACTGGTATGTTTATAGCTGTTTTATTCAATGCATTTTTTATTTAGGTAATAACCTTTATTTTACTAATAATAAACAAGCAATAAAATTATCTTTTCGACATTTGGTGATCCAGAGACGAACCGTTTTAGGGTGTAGTCGTAAAAAGGACTGAGTATTACGTGTAACGACTGGTGAACAATGAGGCACGGGGTTTGTTTTTTGGAGGTTTCATTTCTCGAGTCAAGGGAAAAATGGCCAAGTATGAAAACCTTTTTAGTCAGTTTCTTCATCGCTGTCGCTCTCTACCGTCGAAATGATGAGCAGTTCCACTCGTTCCTCAACCAAGTGATCGGATTCCCAGTGATACTTCTTTTTCAATTTCCACGACGCGGTCACAGCTTTTTTCCAATTGTTTGGAGAAACTGCTTGAATCGAGGCTGTAGTAAGTTTCTCCATTTCGGCTAGGGTAAATGATTTATGTTTGCGTACGTCTTCCTTCACCTGTGCCCAAATGAGTTCGATAGAGTTGTGGTCGCAGTGGTAGGCTGGCAATCGTAATACAGCGTGGCCATGTGCTGGTAATCACCCGATTTTGTTTTGGAGCGAAATAACATCTTGGCATTCGGTACGAATCCTGTGCTGCTGTCGGCATGACACAAAATAAGCCTTTTTCCTTTTCCCGTTGGAATCAATCGTCCACGAATTTTTAAATCATTATGCCATTGTTTCTCTCTACCATGGTGTGCATTTACCCACGTTTCATTAAGATAAATAAGGGGCCTCCCTGCTGCCCGTACCTCTCTTATTTTCCGTAAATAACAATGACGATGCGAAACAATATCGGGCCGTTCAATATAAAATTTACGTGCGTCGAACTTGCGATACTTCGTTTTTAACTTACCGCGCAGAATACAACTGAGAGATGTTTTATTGCCTGCAAATCCGGTCCTCGCAACAAGTTTAGAATCAGTCGAATCTACGGTAGGATAATCGTATGCTTGGTGAATTTCACTTATAGTAGCTCTGACAAGACAACTCGAACTTGTCCAAGTCGGTGATCGGCGCGGTGTGGGACCGTTTCCATCCCGGTGGAGTGAACGAAGGGCCGGCGGCAGCTTCCGTGAAGAGGTCGATTGTTGAACAGCCTAACTTGCCAGCGTCGGTAATTCTATGCACTGTTTTGACCGACACATTTTAGCTGATGCAGTGCTACTCAATAAATCACAAATTGAAATAAATTCTCCTTGACTCGTGAAATACTGAACATCGTTCCAAATAACACCCCTAGCTAAGCTTGACTGGATAGTTTACTCTTTCTTGTTGACACGAACTTGATCGGAAAGCGACGCCATTGTTGTTGGTCTAATAGCGTTGCCACGACGACGCAGTTATATAGTATAGAGGCAAGGCGCACTTTTTTCTATGAAAGATTAGTAGTCATAAAATGACCATATAAGGAAAGTCTTCTTTCTTGGCGGATAGTATAGGCTCAAACAGTACCATAAATCGCCTATTAACATCCCTGTCAAAGGTACGGCCCTCCCCGCTAAAATGCTTTAAGGTCAGCAATCGTGAAATTATCTAGAAAACTAGCTTATTTCACAATTTCTGACCTTAAAGTATTTTAGGTCGTAGTTTTTCTGTTAGAAATTGACTAAATATGCTTCACACATTCAAGGAAATCAATATTTCATCCCCTTAATTCGTGGTTTTTCTGCTCACAGAAGGCTTCCAGCTATGAAATTGGGCGATTGGGTTCAGTACATACGTAAAGCAAATAAATAATCTATTAAACTAATAAACTAAATCCCCGAACAAGTGAGAATAAAACCACCGATTGCGTTAATGCTAGACCGTATCCAGATCACGTACGATCCTGATTGACTTCATAAATGCAGAATTTTCCGTGATGGCGTTAGGCCTAAACACCCACCCTGTATAGAATTATAACTTTGTTACCGCTCATCTACTTTTTTACCGAATTAATTTTAACAGCCCATCGCATTTAACAGGCCATTTACGGTATATTTAGCAAAATATTAAACACACAGTAGGTAAATTAAGTTCAAACGGCTCATTCGGCTTCGTTATTTTTTAAAGGTTTAGTTAATTTTTTTTTAAAGCATAAATAAATAGTATGAAGTTGTCCTGCTAGCCCAAACTTTATTAGTCTATGGCTCCGTAACTCCGATGTAAATGAAGATGAAAAGTAGAAGAGGAAGGTCCCAACATTGTTAGTGGCGGGGTGGAAGGGATACAACATACTTCCAATTCAGTCTACTGTCAGCCGTATTTCCGGCATCGTTTTATGAATCGATAGACTAATATAGTAAGACAAAGTATAACGCCATTAAATACTAAAATTGCATATTTAGACATGACAGAAAAGCAGATTCAAACCTAATGCAGAATTTTAGTTGGATTGGTCAGATTGAGCGACTTAAAATGAATTTGGTGTATTATTGGGATTAGAATGGGGACTTGCGTAGCATTGTGGGAGGCTAAGCTGTTCAGCTTTTACTGTAAAGGAGGCATATGTAATTTTCGGCAATGACGCCTTGCCGTTCGGTTCACTGACTACGGCACCATCTGGTGGTAATCACTGAAAGTAAGTACTATTTGAACCCAGATGTTTAGTATTGGCAAAGTAAGAGTGGCATCGGCTGTACAATCTACCCTGATCTACACATTAGTTATAACTGCTCTTTAATGATGCAAGTCCATGTTGTGATCACAATGGAAACTCACAAACAGAAACGTTGTTCTAGTGGGCTAACTCTTCCTTCAGTCTACTAAACAATCACTGCCACCACCTTTGACGTAACACATCCACCCGGTGTCTGTTGCGTGTTGACCAACATTTAATGAAGCAAGCCTCGACGAACGCTCATTGCAAAATTACACACTTTATGGAATTCAGTGCAGTTGGGTCCTTCCACTTTAGTCCAGTTAGCCAGTATCCCTCGGAGAATAACGTTGATGGGTGGGTGGGTCAAATACCCCGCAAAGTAACGTCAAGTCGTCAAGTTTTCGTTACACGTCGAATCAAAAAGAACTATTTTGATTTCAACCAGTACCAAATCCAAAATGTTTCTAATATTTTGTCATCTATAATCACAAGCACCAGGGCAGGATTAAGCCTCATAGAGACCTGGTACTTAAGATTTATTGTGGCCCTCTCTCCCCCCCCCCCCTCCCATTCTGGCAATACATAAGTTTCCTTTTTTTTAACAATATTTTGTTTGTAAAAACAGTCAAAGTGACATTTAAACAAAATTTAAAATAGTACCTTATTTATTTTTCCCCGTGACCGTGAGGCACCCTTGAGACCCTTTTTTGGTCTGCGGCCCGGGTGCTTCATCACTCAAAGCAAACCCCCTCCCCCCTTAATCCGCCCCTCGGACAAGCGCAAGCAGTTGGCGTTCCAACCAATCAGTGTACCTGTGCACAATCCGTTTATTAAAGAAGTTGGTAATTTGAGTGTACGTGTTCACTGGTAATGGTTGTCGCCAAAATTAATAATCAGAGCGAAGATAAAACAACACTAGCTTGGAATCCACTTACAACATTAAAAGAAACTTAAAGATTGTTAAGCTAGTTGCCCTCTAAATTCCTGAAACCTAGAAGGTTGGATTTGAAAAAAAAATGCGTTTTGTTTTTACAGTTAATATTTTCTCGTTAACAATTCATAGCTTTCTTTGTCATTCATGGTAAATTCTTCCGGCGTTTAAGTCCTAGGTATTATTTTAGCGTATACGACTAATTAGGTAATAATGATTTGCTCTTTCCAATAATTAGGTGAGAGCAGTGGATTTGCCTGAATATGCCTGAAGTTTCAACATGCAATGCCGTAAGTTTCAATTTTGTTGTGGTCAATTAAATCTTAAACAAAAACCACAATGGCATAACCCGCCAAGTTTCAGCCAATAAAAGTAGTGATATCAGAGCAAAAATGACTGCCACCAAGTTACTACAATAGTTGCCAAGCGTTGACGCTCGTTGACGCAGCGTTGACCGTGAAGTAAACGCCAGTGCGCATTCGGCCGCAACCCATTTTGCTAATCCCGTGTACAAAAAATATATTTTCAAACCAATGTGACGATATTTGATACATTCATTTTCTGATTTAAAACGTACCAGGGGAATATATTATACATTCTTTGCAGATTAACTAAAAAATTCGGATAAGTTCTTTAATTACGTCCCAATGAGTCTTACAATCATTTCTGCAACAACAGTTCATATTCCAGGATAGTTCTTAACTCCCCAAATAAACAATTCCATGTCTAGTTCTTCGAAATTGGACGCCATTTCGGTAACGATTTTGCGATAAACGACGATGTGTGCACCGCTCAAGTCACACAAGGTACTGAGAGAAGTAGGCCTAGGTGCATTTGCCTTAACGCTGCGTTGACGGGGGGAATTGCGGTGCAAAACGAACGCACGACGGATATGCAGTAACGTGCAGGTATGTGTGCAGTACCCAACAGATGTCGCGTAAACCACACCGCAAATGCGGTAACGCAGCGCCAACGCGCGTTAAAAAAAGCGCCTAAATGAAAAACCTGACCACTGCAATCACCCGTAGCAATGCTCAAGTTTTTCATTTAACGTGTGAAGTAAAATAGTCGATGGGATTAGCTTGACAACTAATGTAGCAACTTGGTGGCAGCCATTTTTGCTCTGGTATCACTACTTCGATTGGCTGAAACTTGTCGGATTCTTTCACCCTTGTGAGTTTTGTTTTAGATATCACTTCTTTTGTAAGTTTTTCTTTTTTTTTTCGGTGGCATCTTATTTTTGTCACTGCCTAGTTTATCAAATACCTGGCCAAGTTTGGTGGAAAAATATTGAATAGGAACGGAGATGTTAATTTTTTTTTAATTTTAGTTTTGCAATTAATTATATAAATTAATTCTTTTTATGATTTGATTGATTGATTGATTTTAGTCAAGAGCCGTGGCAAACACCGTGCGCTCTACAAACAAAAATTACAACAGTCAGAGCAACACAGAATCACAGTCATGACTTAAATTACATATAGGAGAACAAACCAAGCACCACTGCGCAGAAGGTGCAGCCTCCACTGTGCACGAGCCACAAAAGGAATATGATTGCAATCTGCTACCAACAGCTCATAACAGCAACCACGATACACTGCATACAAGAAATATTGAGTAACTTACACTAGACATAACCGCTCATAAGGCAAAGTCCTCAAGGAAAGTAACTCAAGTTCAGTCAGGTACAATGTGAACCAGAAACAGACCTCGTCCTGTATGGTGCAAATACAAATGTTGTTAAAAGTCCATTCCTCCCAGCGCCATTTTTCTCGATCCTCCACATCAAGTACACCCCCAAAGGACTTATTTACTTACCGTTAGTCTTTCCCTTGCTAAAAATCCCTTTTAAAATGTGGCGTCTACGAGATTTACTGTTGACTATTGGGAACTATATTTACCGTATCCTACACGGATATGATCCTTTGCATGCCTACAAAAACCTTGAAGTTTGATCTGTGTGTGCGCATGTACCAATTTTAATTGTTTGCTGATAATTACTATGAGGTCAAAAATCTAAAAGAGTAATGTGGTAAAAATTAAAATTAATGACGCTAATAGATCGCCGAAGAAAAATTGTAATATGCTAGCCTAAAAAAACCTGATGTTAAAATACGAAAATCATTCGGTTTGTAACGACACAATCTGTAACTTGATACTGTTGCGTGTACTGTTCCCAAGAGGAACGCAGCTACTATTTCAGTTGACCTTGGCGATGGTAACACGCGCGGAGGCGATCTGCCCGTGGCTGTTATAATGCAGGCGGAATGTGCCTTTAAATAATTTCTGTAGCTTTACTGCTATGGCTTTCGAGTAATAAAGAGTACTGCTCATACGATGCTCAAAACATCATTCTGTCAGGGTGCAAATACGAATGTCATTAAATTATTTTTTGAGTTTTGCTGCTGAGGCTTTCCAGTACTAAAGAATGCTGCCAAGAGCGAAGAACGCATGCATAATTTGCGGGGAATAGACAACTCGTAACTTAGGCCATACTAGCTGAAGCCCGTGCTATGCACGGGTGGTGTTAGATTCACGGTTTGTAACACTGTGTAGGTACGGTAGCTCACGTGTATGTCCATGTTCGATCAAATCAAGTTTTATAAAATTTGAGCAGACACTATGTAATAAACGCTCAGCCATCATGTGTCTCAAATCCACAAATCCAAAACATGTTCTAGGAGTCACATAAATTTTTGCTGGCCGGAACAATGCATTTATTCGGTATTTTTGGGACAAAACGCGTAGGATCGGCAGCAATCCGTCACTCAAAACAATGCTATCGCAGCAAATACGACTGCCGCTTGTGATTGCGAGCGCCATCTCAAAACTGTTTTGGCGAAAATGATTTTTTTGACACGCGTAGAATGGAAGATTCCCAACCTTTACCCAAAGGACGCTGATCGAAAAACCATGCCGGAACCAAGATTAACAAATCTTGCCGGAACTGACCGTGAACCCTTGACTGTTTACTGCTGTATAGTGTTAACCTAATGCCTAAATTCAACCAACACAATAACCGCATGAGCCTGAACGAATTTATAACGTATTAATATTAACTACTTTCACGGTAACGTGCAGACTCTTGAGTTTGGTTGAGTGTGATTTATTGTGTTCGATGTCGTCAATAGATGGCGCGATCTGCCTATGGTCATGAGAGCCTTGCCGGAACTTACCTCGCCTGTTAACTGCTGTTACAGTGTTAACCTAATATCTAAATTCAGCCAACACAACAACCGTATGAGGGACTGGACGAATTTTTAACGTATTAACTACTTTCACGGTAACGTGATTATTTTTATTACTGGTTTCTAGGTTGTGTGAGTGAACCGGAAGACGGACCGGAAGTATACGGAAGTTGCAGTCACGTACCTAACTGATTTAACAATCTTACATATGTTTTAACTACTGTTAAAGTATTAACCTAATACATAAATTCAACCAATACACCAACCTTTTACGTAGCATCTACTTTCACGATCTGTCTATTTTTATTACAGCTTTTCTGGAATTTCTGTCAGTGGACCGGAAGTTGCACCGATGTACGGAAGTTGGTTAACCGGAAGCCGATTTAGCGATCTTATTATATGTGATAATCGGGCACTTCTTGGATTGGAACTGGGCCTCATGAGAACACATAAACCGTAGCTTAAAGTGGCACTATCACCGATTGAAAGCAGACGAAATCTGACAACATATAGCGCTATGTAGTACCATCTAGCACTTGCTTGCACCAAGCGAAGGAATGCATGACGGCATTTCTTTTAACGAAACAAACAAGCCACCACATCCTTAATTATTGAGTGAAAATTTGGTTCGTCCTCGTGCAGCTGGGAGCAAGCTATAAAGGTTAACAATATCACTGCCGCTAGATGGCGCCAGGGTATTTTCGTTCGCATTTCAATCGGTGATAATGCCACTTTAAGCGGATATATCTGATTTTCCTTTCAGTTGTATAGATTGTTTGCATGCTTCAGAATTAGATTAATTGAGGTAACGCAGGTTTAGTGAGCTTACATTTAATTTTAAAGTTGGCCAGTGTTATTCAGCCTGTAGTCCTTCAAAATTGCCTTTCTCGACCTAACCAATCATAAGCCGATATTGCTTTTACCAATGAGAGAACGGTACACATTCGGTTACCTGGAGGACGGTTGTCACAGCAGATGACGCTTGCAGCTTGCGCAAGTTTCGTTTGGAAAGCGGATGTAGGAGCAACACATGGCTTTATTGGCTGATAGGGATAGGGTAGACTTTGCAAAGTCCCAAGCTTAAACTAGATAGGATAAATTATAAATACAATTTTTTAAAATAAAAATGTTATTCTCATCAAACATGACTTTAATTTAGCACTTCCGCCACTTTGCGACAAACACAGAACTACCATAAATAGAACGAAAATTTGCTGCACGGTGGCATAACAAAGCAATGACGCCATTAACGAAATTGTAACAGAGAAAAACAATGCGACTTATCGAAGCTTGCCTGTATGTAATTCCTGTTATTGCATAAGCAGGAGTTACAGCCAGTATCATGCACAATTTAAAGTACACTACATTTCAGGAGATGAACTTCGCACCTTCAGGTGAAAATAAAACAATTAAAACTTTAAATAATTCATGGCAGTATCTACCGAGTCACCAAATCCATAAAAACAAACCAGTTCAGGCATGGTCCAGACCTAAAACTTTAAAAATTTTAAAATTATTTTGTGTACCAATTGATACTACATGTTGCCGGATGGGCGCCCGGAAGTTGGGTGGTAACAAGGAGGCAGTGATGTCGCGTGGTTCTGAACGACATGGCCTTGTCCAAATTACACAGGGTGGTCCACAAAAAACTGACGACCCAACATTTTCTAGTTCAATTTAGCACCCCTCACAACCAGGATAGGACAGAAATCAAATCTAAAGTAAAGGGAAGATTTCTGTCCTCTCCTGGTTCTGAGGGGTGCTAACTAGAAAAGTTGGACTTGAAAAATGTTGGGTTGTCGGTTTTTTTATGGACCACCCTGTATAGGGTTAGGTAGACGGCTTTTTCTTGAACTACCCTAAACTACCTACACTACCTAAACTGTCCGATATAATTTGGACCAGGCCATGTCGTTCAGATCCACGTGGCATCACCGCCTCCTTGTTGCCAATCAACTTCCGCGCGCCCATCTGGCAACACGTAGTATCAATTGGTCTGTAAATAATTTAAATTTTTTTACAATTTTAGGCCTGGACCATGCCTGAACAGGTTTGTTTTTATGGATTTGGTGATTCGGAATATACTGCCATGAATTTTCAAACGTTTTTAAAATGTTTTATTTTCACCTGAAGACGGGAGGTTCACCTCCTGAAACGTAGCGTCCTTTAAATTGTGAACGATACTGGCTGTAACTCCTGCTTATCCGCTAAAAGTATTGAAACTAACTACTCAATTCGTGATGCTGCTCATACGATGCTCAAAACCTCAGCCTTACAGGGTACAACTACGGTTACCGTTAAATAATTTTTTAGCCTCTCTGGCAAGGCTTTCCAATACTTTACGAATGCTGCTCATAACGATACTGCAACCCTCATGTTACTATTAATGCCGTTAAAAGAATGATGTGAAGGTTCTTAAAAAATGAACGTCACGTTTGTGTTTAGGTCGTCGACGGCAAGAGTGACGTTTGTCAGCTGCTATCGTCCTGGCGTGGTCTTTCGTCCTCCGATCAGGCAGAACAACTGAATTCCATGATACAGATTCGAGAGTATTTATCAGGAGAACACTGCTGCTCAAATATCGGTACAGTTGTTGAGACAGGAATCTTACAACAAGTTGTTAATTTTCTGAAATGTCATACCAAGTAAGTTGATACTTTTCTTCTTTTAATTTTTTGCTTACTTAGACAAATATTTGGTGTACAGCTTTTTTTTTGTTTGGGGGCCTGCCTAATTTTTTCCAGGTATAGCCTTTTTTTGCCTACAAATTTCTCTGTAAATAGGAATGATGCTTTCGTATTTTTACCAGTTAAAGGTGAAGCAAAGTTAAATATATTTCGGAAGTAAATATCGTAGGGCATTTTTTTGTTTGCTGGGCTAGCCTGATTTTTGCCTGCAAATTTCTCCGTAACTAGGAAAGATGAATTTCACCTCTAACTAGCAAAAATATTTTTGCCAGTTAGAGGTGAAGCAAAGAAATTCGCAGGCAAAAATTAGGCTAGCCCTGCAAACAAAAAAAGGCCGTAAGATATTTACTTCCGAAATAGGCTAAATATG
>JAHWFP010097491.1:12131-22484 GCA_023313725.1 Lithobius niger | reverse complement strand
AGTTAGACGACGCGTTGTTTCGAAAGGTTTGGCTAGTAAGTTAGCTCGCTCGGTCTGTTCGGAGAGAATAAATTTCGATATGTGAGGAAGCAGGGATAGAAGGACATTGTGCCGTCATTCTGGCAAGGTAAGTAATTCTTTTTGTGCGTTTGTAGTTTGAGAACTGTTTCAAATCACCGGTAATAGCCTAATAGGTGTATCGGAAGGAATGAAGGTCATTCCAATTTAGGTTGTGGAGGGGGGGGGGAGAGAAGAGTTAGGCGCAGGCAAGAAACTTGGAATGGGCCAGCCAGACATGCGAGCGTTAGCAGGTAAAGGAGTTCATTTGGGATATCCCGGCAAGTTAAGTAATTCCTTTTGTACGTTTTCATTGCGTTACGGTTTTCGACGCTGTATAATTTTGGTTGCGGTGTGTGGGTTCCCGTCGCTTGATCCGGAAGTGTCAAAAGTGTTGAGTCATCGGCAAAAGTGTGGGGTAACTTGATAACCCACACTTTTTGCGATGACGCACACTTCCTCTTACGGTTAATGGGATTTAACCTACGGAAATTTAGCATGGCGTTAAGTTAGCGTGAGTCACAGCCGAGGTATAAGTAATGATAGACGAGCAAACATCTTTCACGAGCGAGCAACAGTTGTTGCATAAGTGCGCCTTCCACACTCCATATTCCCAGCCTAACTATGTGTAATGTCTTCCAATAGACATACGAATATTTCGAAAATATGAAATGCGTCAAATAGCTGCAAACGCTAGGGTACTTCCCGAAAATTAAGGTATCCTGCCTTATTTTTAAGGTGACTAAGCCTACTACTTTATCTTCACTGTAAAAAGCAATTTTGCGTGTAAGTTGGTTTAAAGGCCGGTTGCCACCAAATTAGCATTGCAGCATCTAGAATTCTAGACCTGTCAAGTTCGCTTTCACAGGAAGCAAAGGAATGCACAAAGCAAACACTTTTAACGCAATATACGAGCCACGTGACTCCTTAATTATTGAGTAAAAATGTGGTACGCCCTCGTGCACTTTGGAACAAGCTATAAAGATTAACGATACTGATGTCACTAGATGGCGCCACGGAAAAATATAAAGAAAATCCCCTGGCGCCATCTAGTGACACTATCTAGCTCTTTTCCAGGTGCACGAGGACGTACCACATTTTTACTCAATAAATAAGGGGCCACGAAGCTTGTTTGTTGCGTTTAAATGTATTGCTTTGTGGATTCCTTTGCTTCCTGCGAGAAATAACTCGATAGGCCTAGATGCTGCAATGCTAATTTGGTGGCAACTGGCCTTTTAATATCTCACTGTTTAAAATACTAGCGTACTAGATTTTTTTTTTAAAGTAGTCATCGAGAAAAATGTAATACCAAATAATTACATCTACTCAAATCTGGAATTGGTTAAGCAAAATTACATTTACATTTTCAATTACCCAATGTTAGAAGGGAATCCACTTTTCACACTTGAGTGTTTAAGGTATCGAAATTTATATTTTGGCAGATAATTAATGCCTTGATTGCAGTTAAGAGTAATAAAAAGCCCAATTTTACTTGGGGGGGAAGGTAAAATTGGTTTCTATTGCCTAAGGAAAATATACAGTACCTGTAAATTAAATTGCATTCAGTTCCTGAGTGCTCGTTACCCTGGAGGATTTTAAACTCTCTAGATACGCCCAGCTCAGACACCCACCTGTGCATGCGCAGGCCCTCCATAAATAGTGCTACGGCGTCAGCCAGCCATCTACTTTTCCTCACGATATGTCAGCCATGATGGTGACTCGAGAGGGGAGGTTGGGTGGGTATTACAGGTAGTGTATATTTTCCTTAGGCAATAGAAACCAATTTTGACCTTTCCCCCCAGGTAAAATTGGGCTTTCTAATTGCCGGTTGGAAAATATCCACTACCTGTAAATTAAATTACATTTACAGCAGACCTCGTCAGTATAGGTGGCGGGCACCATCATGACGTGCCCCCAAGGGTGTGAGCTGGGTCCCCAGTGACAGAGTTGTGGTTGATTGGTTGCAGACGCAACATTCTCTGGTCACGGCCGACTTTCTGCGCAAGGCAGTCAGAGTGGGGAGGGAACTTTCAATAGCCAAAGTGAGTTGGTGAGGAAGTACAGGCGAGTTTTCCAAATTCCACGACTTGTTTGGTTTTCGGTTGACGGTTTAACGATTTGACTGAATTGCAATAAGTTCACAGGAAGTTAATGAGGCTTTATAGTTGCGGAAGTTACGTTCTTGAAGATTAGCACATTGGTGTGGAGGTTTGAAGAGAAATCGCAGGTGGGTGTCTGAGCTGGGCGTATCTAGAGAGTTTAAAATCCTCCAGGGTAACGAGCACTCAGGAACTGAATGCAATTTAATTTACAGGTAGTGGATATTTTCCAACCCGCAATTAGAAACAGCTATATCTTGCCAATATAGTGTTTTTTTTTCTTCTATAGGTCTTTGCAGTATGAAGCAGCTTGGATTGTGACTAACATCGCTGCAGGTAGCTCGACGGAAGTGTATGCTGTTGTAAAAGCTGGAGCAATTGCTCTCTTAGTGGATATCTTATCTTCATCAAGTGATGACGAAGTCAAAGAGCAGGCAGCATGGGCCCTGGGTAATATTGCAGGCAAGTATATGTAAATTACAATGACTATCGTATTATGATTTTTTAGCCATGGATGCCTTACTGGGATTGTAAAGGAGTGGACCACAGACAGTCTTCTCCCTGCCCTATACAGTTCTACAGCCAGCGTAAGTGAAAAAAAAAAAAAACATAAAAAAATCACCGTTCACTCCTCAGCTGCTGTGTACTCCCGACTACCTTGTAGAATTCCCTCATGAAATCGTCAAAAAAAACTTAACACTAGAGCGTAAACAGTTACGTTATCGACAAAGTGGAGCGAAGTGATTGCAAACAACTCGTGTTGCATTGTGGCTCGGCAATGGCGACAAGCGGTGAGCAAATCACTTGGTTTCGTAGCGCGTCGCTGGATGACGTTGACGGGCGGTGAATTTATCATTTGATTTCGTAGCACGTCACTGAATTACGTTCATGGGCGGTAAGCACAACGTTTGATTTCGTCGCATGTCGCTGGATGGCTTTGGCGGGCGGTGAGTTTATCATTTGATTTCGTAGCACGTCGCTGGATGGCGTTGACAGGCGGTGCGCACATCGTTTGATTTCGTAGCACGTCGCTGGATGGCGTTGACGGGCGGTGAGGACATCATTCGATTTCGTAGCATGTCGCTGGATGGCGTTGGCGGGCAGTGAGTTTATCATTTGATTTCGTAGCACGTCGCTGGATGGGGTTGACAGGCGGTGAGCACATCGTTTGATTTCGTAACACGTCGCTGGATGGCGTTGATGGGCGGTGAGCACATTTGATTTCGTAGCATGTCGCTAGATTGCGTTGATGGGCGGTGAGTTCATTTGATTTCGTAACACATCGCTGGATGGCTTTGACAGGCGGTGAGCACATCGTTTGATTTCGTAGCACGTTGCTGGATTGCGGTGGCGGGCCATGAGCACATCATTTGATTTCGTAGCACATTGCTGGATTGCGATAGCGGGCGATGAGCACATCATTTGATTTCGTAGCACGTCGCTGGATTGCGGTGGCGCGCGATGGGCACATCATTTGATTTCGTAGCACGTCGCTGGATTGCGGTGGCGGGCGATGAGCACATCATTTGATTTCGTAGCACATCGCTGGATTGCGGTGGCGGGCGATGAGCACATCATTTGATTTCGTAGCACATCGCTGGATTGCGTTGACGGCGGTTCCGATGAGCGGTGGACAAATAGGTGAGCAGTTCACACCACCTGTGCTTTTCGTCACCTTTATTATTCTTCAAGAACATGTCCGATTTTTAATTTTTTCATTGTTAAAAAAAACACCCCTGGATGTAATGCTATCGATGTACAAAAGCTGGTGTTAATTGATGCAGTGGTTATCTCATGATGCGGATACAACTGTTGCATCGGAATGAATTCATAAACGATCTCCGCTCGCCTTTTGGCCTAAGTTCGCTCCAAAAAAAAAGGGAGACAGTCTAACGTCATGGAACCCAAATACGATAGCTTGCCACCACTCACTAGCTTAATTAGCCCCCAGTAGTTAAACTATTTTCCCCCAAATAGTTATTCCAAAGTGAATGAAGAAATTGTTTGAACGACTTAGCATTCACTTTAAGCCATCAGTCTACGAACACAACTCCAACAAAGCAGCAGACCGTTAAGACCTGTCGCGGCGGCCACTGGGATCTCGTGCGGCGTTCAGGCGACCACAGGGCGACCATACTTGCTCCGTGTTCATTTTTCACCACGTGACCGAGAATTATCAGGGGAAAACCGACGTGGCCACGCGGCACGTCGCCTTGCTTTTTGGCCGCGACGACCACTGGCCGCGCGACCTGGCCTCTAGTGCACTGGTGGCCTTGGGCAATGTTTAGAGAAAAACCGTATTAACACTGGCGATGTTAGTAAGGGTCGACCTAGGGTCTCTGCGTTAAACTCTCAACTTTGAGAGCTTTTAACTCCGTCAAAAGCAAATTTGGAAATAATGCTTATTATCGTTCTATTTAAATTTAGAAATTATGTTTATTATCGTTCTATTTCCTTCAAATTTATAACCAGAGTAGAAGAATATATAGGTAGTGCCACTCTTTTTCTGACAGCGGTAAACTTTTGGACGAAAGAAGTACCTGCTTTCAACGATTTACCGCCAGAGGGTGCTGTCTTCAAGTAACAGGAAACGCAAAGCATCATGGGGATCAAAACTATTTAGCGTCACTAAAACAAATCGATCACGATAATAATACAAAATTAATATCCTAAAATATATCATAATTCAGATTAATACATTAAAATAATTTTAAGAACGATCAGAACTGGTTGATCAAGTTTCATTTTTAAAATCCAACATTCAATTTTAAAACGTGTTGTCGTTACGAGTGGAGCTAAGTGTAACGCATGGTTTTGTGTTCCAGGAACGTCTGTGAAGCGTGCTGATCGGCCGTTCAGGCTGAAGCTTCTTCCGTAGTTTCCGTTTATTGTAACGAACGATATACCGTTTGAATCAAACACAGAATAAGTTCTTCAAGCCCACGTACGAGTATTTCGTCAATTTCCGCAGGTATTGTCGTTATTACCATGGTTACCATGGCAACGACACCGCCACGTTTTATTTCAAGTTTCGCCTCCTACGAGAACCTGACAAGTACTGCCTTCTAGTGCCGTTGGCGGAATCAGGTATTATTTTATAACACGTTTTCAGAAAAGCGTCATTACCTACTTAATCTACCCTGTTTAGAGCGGAGACGACGTATTTGATACCAAGTGAAACAGTGAATGTGCCATCGTCGCTTGTAATCGCTAATGACCACCGTCTTGAAAATGGAGGTCCATTTTGAAAATCTGCTTATTATCGTCCCATTTCCTTCAAATTTAGAACGGAGACGAAATAGTTGATACAAAGTGAAACAGTAAATGCGCCATCGTCATTATTAATCTGTAATCCACGCCATTTTGTAATGAGTCAGCCATTTTGAAATTATGGTTATTATTGCCTGATTTCCTTAAAAAAAAAAAATTAAAACCATGTAAACAAAATTAAAAAGGAAGTTATACTCCATCTGTAATTTTAGTGTATAGTGCATTCTTCTCGTCGCAGGCAGTAGCCTACTGTCAACTGTACCGTTTTTATAGTTTAGCTGCAATTCTAAAAGTAACACGTATTAAGAAACAAAAACGGAACGTTAAATGTTTAGAGTAAGGGTCTAAAAGTCAAAACCTAGAAGGAACACGGACAAGCTTTGACAGTCAGGGTCTCGGTGTAAAATTTTATCAGTAAGAGGCTGGTAAGCATTAGCCCCTTGCTACCCGGTGGCCAGCTTTCGTCCTTAAAAATAGGAAAGCAGTAAATACATTTTGTCGAAAAACTGTAAATCCTCCTATGAAGACCCATGTGATGATGATCCAATGGTAGTATGGTAGTAAGTTAAAGCCAAGCAAATCTTGTGGACCCGATGGTCTCTCGGCCTTTCTTTTAAAGCAGCTAGGTAATTCATCAGTATTTTCTCTGTCAGTATTTTCTCTGTCAGTTATTTTCTTCCGATCTTTTGCCCAGTCAAGACTCCCGAACATCTGGAGTCAGGCACACGTCATACCTGTCTTAAAAAAGGGTTTCCCTTCAGACCCACGAAACTACAGGCCCATCGCCCTCACCTGTGTTGTGTGTAAGGTAATGGAATCCATTATCCGGGATGTGATCCTTAAATTTTTAGATGACCATTCAATTATCGGACCTGATCAGTTTGGTTTTCTCCCCCATAGATCGGCTACACACCAATTGTTGGCAGTACTGGACCGGTGGACAAGTGCACTGGATATTGGGATCCCCATTGGGATATTGGGATCCCCTCTGATGTAATTTACTTTGACTTTAAAAAGGCCTTTGAGTCTGTTATTCATAGAAAACTCATTCTGAAGGTCAGCAGCTGTGGCATTGGAGGAAACCTTAAGGGTTGGGTTTCGGCTTTCCTTGAGGGCCGTACCCAACGCGTGTCACTTGAGGGTACCTACTCTTCCAGGGTACATGTCCCATGCGGTGTTCTTTAGGGCTCAGACCTCGGACCACTGTTGTTTGTTAACGACCACAGGATTGGTAATGACTGTACCTTCGGTTTTAAGTTTGCGGATGATTTAAAGATTGGGGCCGAAAACCTTTCTTCGGGGGCATCTTCTGAATTGGAGACGCAGATCCAAGCCGTTGAGGTGTGGTCTAGATACTGGCAGCTGCCTATTTCTGTACCAAAGTGTTTTACTTTCCATGTTGGGAACCAAAACCATGAATCGGAGTATTTTCTCGATCATCAGCCTTTACCATCCTCCATCGAGGTCAGGGACTTGGGGATTTGGTTTAATGGCAACCTGAAGCCCTCCCTCCACTGTCAAAAGATTTCCGCAGCAGCTTTTAGACGTTCGGCAGTCGTATGTAGGTGCTTTACTTCGGGCAGTATTGCTAATAAGGTTTGGGCGTTCAAGGTCTTCGTACGCCCCATCCTTGAGTATGCGACCATAGTCTGGCCTCCACATTTGGCAAGGACATTGACCTCTTGGAGAGAGTCCAACGTCGGTTCACAAAATACTTGCCTGGTTTCAGGGAAATTGACTATGGTAACCGACTTAGCAAGCTTGGTCTTGAATTGCTGGAACTACACCGAATAAAATTTGATCTTATTTTAACATATAAGATTCTACATGGGTTGATCTCCATTGATCTCCCTTTTTTCGATCTTGCCCCCCGCAAAATTTGTACCAGAGGCCACAATCTGAAGCTTGCTATACAATCTTCGCGTCTCGACTGCCGTCGTTATTTCTTCTCGCTACGGGTTGTTCCAATCTGGAATGCACTTGGGGCAGAGACAGTGAATGCCCCAACTGTTGCTGGTTTTTGCAGGCTACTGGTTTGGAACAGTTGAATGTGTTTCTTAAGCGTCCCCTGGCCCCCGTGCGTTAAACTCTGCCACCAGCAGACCCCCCCCCTCCCCTGTTTAGGGAACGGTATCAGTGGCTCCCTGCCCTTCCGTCTTCCCTCCACGTAATATGTGGAAAACCATTGTATTTATTTATTATTTTATTATTTATATGGCGTACCTTTCCTGCTTTATTTGAAGTTGAAAAATTTATTTTTTAGTTTGATAACATAACAGCACATACACAGTAGAGAACATAATGGTTATCATCAATTACCTTAAAATCCGTATAAAGGTAGCTTTAAAGATTGTTCTTTAGAGATATTCCAAGTACAAAAACCTGCTAAATCCGTACACACATACATACGTGCCGTCCGAATAGGCTAGAATTAAATTTACAAAGATGGATTTACAAAATTGGCTTAATAAGTCATTAAGCAAGTCCAGTGTTAGTGGAGTATGCGTTTCCTGCTTTGTTTTAGGTTGAACATTTTTTTCGATTTAGTAACGTGAGTTCATATTCGCAGTAAAGAGCATTATTGATTATACCCTACCATTAATATACAAAAGATAAGCACAAATTCTAAAGCATCAAAAGAAAAATGCCAAACTTCATAAGAAAATTATGTTCTTACAGTTCCTTAACGATATTCTAAGACCAAAGAAACTTGCTACAACTGTTCATACGCATGTTCTGTTCGAATAGACTAGAATAAGCTAACCACCGGGTAGTAAGGGTCTAATGCTTACCAGCCTCTTACTGACAAAATTGTACACCTAGACCCTGACTGTCAAAGCTAGTCCGTGTTCCTTTTAGGTTTTGACTTTTAGACCCTTACTCTTAACATTTAACGTTCGGTTTTTGTTTATTATGTAACTTTAGGGTTGGAGGACATGACGTCACCTCTCATTTCAATTAAGACTGAGGTTACGATAGCAAAGTCTCTGCTAGATCTGGAATATCAGGTAGTGTGAGAGCCTATCAGACCCCTTCAGCAATGGGAGTATTCTGGCGTAGTCTGAGCATTCTCTTGGATCCTAAGCCTATTTTAGGGTGAAGAGTCAGTCAATGATTATCATCGTATTCGACAAACAAAAGAACCCTTTCTCGTAATAAAATGTGTGTTAAATGGTGTAGCAAGGTCACACTCAATTTAAAATGTGATATTATTGTTTTAGGCGATGGTCCAGGTTTCCAAAGACAAGTAATTGGAAGAGGCACTGTTAAAGTGCTAATTCGATGGTTGGAAAAGATCAAAGTTATACCAGTGAGTGTTTATTTATAATTTGGACCGTCAATATGTTGTGTGTTAAAAAATCACAGCTTGCGTTTTGATAAAGGTTTCTTATAATTTCCTTTATATGACAAAGAATATGGAACTGTTTAAAAATTGCTTGCAAAACCACAGAGCATACCCATATTTTGGTGCATGAATTAGTTATTTATTTTAGAGGTCTATGGTTGAAACATTTACGACCTACCGAAAATACCTGTGGTATTATTTTTTCCGAGTGTTATGCTTTAACAGATTACAGTTGAAGTAAGCTTCCCAACAAGTAAAACTGTTACAAAGCTTTTACTTCTTGAAGAACGTCAATCAGTTTCAGTTACAAATGGATTGTATACCTGATTGTCTAATGATTCTTCCTTGGCGCCATCGGCAGTCTGTTACCATAAATCACCTATTAACAGCCCTGGTAAAGCTACGGCCCACCCCCTAAAATGCTTTAAGGTCAGAAATCGTGAATAACCTAGTTACAGCAGTAACTAGGTCATTTCACGATTTCTGACCTTATTAAAGCATTTGAGATCACAATTTTCCTGCTAGATATCTAGACACACGCTAGTGTGTCGCCGCCAAGTAGACGTTTTATTGTTGTTGGAGCTTAATTATCAGAGCGTAATTGTTAGAGTGTTAATGTTGTCAGATGGCGGCTCACTAGCAGACCGTGTCTTTTAACTGAAACCAACTTATACGTGATTTCAGCATACTGGTGTAAATTCCCCATGCGGTAGAAATCTTTGCAAATCGTTTGAATCAGGTGTCTTGGGTCCAGTAACAAAGAAAACGTCAACACGAAAATGTTGGAACGTGTCCTTCATGGAGAAAAAGTGTCCTCAATAAGTTGATTTGTGTTACTGGTGACTGGTAACTAACTAGTGACTAGCAACTAGTAACTAGTCCGCAGGCTCCCATGTTAATTCTCATAGGCTATAACGACACATCTACAGCTCATTAGGGAAAGTTGCCAGATCTAAATTTCGGCAGACAGGTAAAGCGTCATATGGGGACGTGCCTTTTTCTAAAATGGGGGTTGCAGCTAGAAGCACGTGGTTCTGAAGTGGCTCGTAAGGGCAAAATTATTGTTATAACCATTGTTTGTATTGTCATTCAACAGTAGATTATAACATGCCTAAGTATTTTGCACGCTTATCGTTTCAGTACTTATATTGTCAGAATGCACTGTTTTTGCAAATAGGTGGTTCACTAAGAGACAGAACATCTTTATCTTTTATTGCAAAGGTTTGGTCTTTTTTTTTACGGTACACGAATCCAAACTGAATTATCTGCCCCACCACGATAAAAGGGACAATTTTGCTGGAAAGAAGATTAGGAAACAAAATGCACATCGTCAGCACGGGTGGGAACGTGTTCTGTATTTAGAAAAAGTGTCCTCAATAACGCTCAATGACACTCCAGACAAAAAAGGTAGAGGTGACTATTAGACAGTGAAATTCTTTGTATCCACAGGCCTATGAAAGTTGTGATATCCACCCAAAACCAAAACTGGTATAAGAGCAGCCGCCAAGTTTCCAAGAAGGGTCGGCCTTTCAAAGTAGTGATATCATTCAACCAGGGAAAGGCCGCCAAGGTTAATCCTAT
>JAHWFP010097491.1:0-12031 GCA_023313725.1 Lithobius niger | reverse complement strand
GTAGTGATATCATTCAACCAGGGAAAGGCCGCCAAGGTTAATCCTATATTAGCCAAGTTAATCGCACGGAATAATACTTGGACGTTAAATGAAAACTTGAAGATTGCTATCGCTAGTAGCAATCTTAGTTTTCATTTAACTTTCGAACTATTAGTAGGTGCGATTAACTTGGCTAATAGGATTAACCTTGGCGGCCTTTCCCTGGTTGAATGATATCACTATTTTGTAAGGCCGACCCTTCTTGGAAACTTGGCGGCTGCTCTTATACCAGTTTTGGTTTTGGGTGGATTGACTAAACGCTTCATAAATTCAAGGAAATCAATGTTTCATTCTCTTAAATCGTGTTTCGCTGCACCAAAATTACCCGAAAGCTTCATAGAAAAAGCAAACTAAATTCCTGAACAAATGAGAATAAAGGCATTGATTGCGTTAATGCTAGACCGACCCCAGATCACATACGTGAATGATCGCATAAACGTCAAATTTTTTTGCGATGCACTTAGACAGACACCCTCCCTGGACCGAAGTAAGATTCGAATTACAACTTTGTTACGGCCTAGGCCCTTATTTTTATCGAATTAATTTTAACAGCCCATTGGCATTTAATAGGGGATTTATGGATTTGTATTGCAATCCAGAATAGCTTGCTCCCTGACTTCCGAAGCTGCGAAGAATACAAACTTTTCTCGTGTTAACTTATGTATCATAGGCCCAGCTCATGATTCTGATGTACGCGCCGGTGCACACGTGCGTTTTTTGAACGCTGCGGCGACGCCGCGGCGCCGCTCGGTGACGCATCCAATCAATGCACACGTACGTTTTATTAAAACGCGTTGACGCTGCGGTGCCGCTTCGGATACGTATGTGCGCGTTCGGTTCCCTAACCCCGTGTACAAAAATTTATAGTTTGAAACCAATGAGACGATATTGCTTTTTTTGCCTACCTCATGAACAAAAAATATATTTTAAAACCAATGCGACGAATTTTGGTACATTGGTGTACTAATTTAAGACGTGCCAGGGGAAAATGTTATACATCCTTTGCAGATTAACTAAAAAATTCGGATAAGATCTTTAATTACTTCCTAATGGGTCTTCAATCATTTCTGCAGCAACATTTCATATTTCAGAATAGTTCTTTACTCCCCTAATACACAAATCCATGTCTATTTCTTCGAAATTGGACGCCATTTTCGGTAACGCTTTTGCGGTAAACGGCGGACGTGTGCACCGTTCAAGTCATCCAAGGTACTCAGAGACGCAACTGCGTTTTTTTAACGCTGCGGTACCGCTGCGTTGACGGGGGGAATTGCGGTGCAAAACGACCGCACGAGCGGCGGGAGCGCGGCGGGCGGTAACGCAACGTCGACGCAGATACGTGTGCAGTAACCAACAGATGGCACATAAACCAAACCGCAAATGTGGTACCGCAGCGGCGACCGCACGTGTGCACCGGCGCTAAGCCTTCACTTGCGGCAGAAGTCAACGATATGGAGGATAGCGTATGACGCCATGGTTAGAATGGAACGGTTATCGTTTGGTGAATAATAATAAAAAAAAAAATGATCGCCCCTTTAATCTGCATCCTATAAATTGAAATAAAAACAAACGCAACGATTTCCTAGAGTCAATTTAGCATCAGAACCGCTCTTAGATCTACGAATCCGCAATTGGATTTGACGATTGACCGATTTGATGATATCATCACACGAAATCTGGTCTTTTTTTTTTAATTCCTGCCTAGCTGGTAACCCTCTTAGGACGGTATGCACCTGTTGGCGTACCAGGCTGCACGAACTTGGTTCGCAGAAGATGCTGGTCGCGAGAAAAGCCGTTAATTGCAACTGAAGTCGAAGTACATGACATTTCTTCTCCCAGTTCGGAGACGTTCTCAAGTGAAGGAACCTAAACCACACCAAACAATTCTAAGGCAAAAAAAAAACATGCTTTTAAAGAAATACATTGGTAATGGTACTTAAGCCTTACATTTTATAAGAATGTAAGATTTCAAATTAATCCTCACAGATCATACGGATGTAACGTGTCATTATCACAATAGATAAAATGCTAAAGAACTTAAAAATACCGGTATAATAAGTAATGGAAATCCGTTAAACCGCCTATTTTCACGGATGTGTTTTAATGTAAGGTGTGACGTCAAGCTAACTTATCGACTTGTTTAAGATAAAAAAAAAATTTTTGGAAAATTTTATTTGTGAATCGTAATGAATTTAAGAACGTTTACATACGACTGGTATGTAAATTCCTGAACTGAAAATTCCGGGTAAAACTTCCTGTCTACGAAAGTCTCACCTACGGGAGGACGTCCCGTTACCCAGTCCCAGCCACCGACTTTAGTGTTTAAGGTAATCCGTATTTTTTCTACTTTATTAGTTTAAATAAGATATAGAGTATAAAATGCGCTATTCGCTTGAATCTCGTAGGTTTTTAGGTGAATTTCGGTGTGTTTACAAAGTGTCGGTAGCCTAGTTTTCGTACCTCGGTACGAAAGGTTGCTGGGTTGGACCATTCCTCCATGGGTGGGGGGCCTAGCATAGTACGCGAGGTTTTTTTTCCGTGTTAGTAGGAAAAATGTCGCATGTTGCAAATGTGTCTGTTTATGTTGGTTGCAATGGGGTGTGCTGGTTGAATTTGTGTTGTGTACGGTAGTTTTGCAAAGTCGGCCATTATGTGTCACACATGGTGGAGCAGGGGTTGTGTAGACCCCGAAAAAAGTGTTATGTTATCAAAATTAACCCACGGTAACGTTTTTGGGTTTTCAGATTAACCTTATATAACGACTATATTTTTAGCGTTGGGATGTGTCAGCGTGACGTCACCACCGTACATTAATAATAATAACCATGTCAACACAATTCTGATGAATGTGTTTTCGTATTTTATGTATTGTAATACGAATGCTTACATCCTTATGAACGGTAAGGCTTAAGCACCTTGACCAGTGTATTTCTTGAATAGCATGGTTTGTTTTTCAGGGATTAGAATTGTTTGTCATGGTTTAGATCCCTCACTTGAGAGCATATCAACTGTGAGGCGAATTGTCGTGAACTACGATTTCACTAAGTTGCCCTTTATGGATTCGCTCGTCGTTTTTAATCTATAAACTGCCTTTTATTCTCCTCTATTTCTCAGGTGGTTCCTTTACCGGGATTGCAGAAGTTACCCCTCGTGGGCCATTTATCAGGTGTCACTGCTATTGCTGATGATGATCCCAGGGGGTCGCAACGGAACTAGAAACAATGCATTCCAAAGCTTCGTTTTCTGGACTCCTTCCGGTGCTTGGCTGTCGCCTTTTAACGCCAACATGGCGCCAGCTAACTTCTGTTCCCGTTTGAATGAGAATCGCGATAGGCCAATCCTAAGTAGTGGGGATTTGCGATATGAGGACAGATCCCTCCACCCCCACCTCCTCGAAAAACCCGCTTTCCGCGCGCGATTTTTGTCGATCTGGAGGAGGGGGGGGGGAGTGCTTTTTGCTACTTTTTCCGTTTTGTCGATCTGGAGAAGGGGGAAAAGTGCTGGAGAAGGGGGGAAAAGGGTTGTGCGAGTGGGGATTTGCGATATGAGGACAGATACCTCCATTCCCCCCCCCCCCCCAAAAAAAAAAAAACCCGCTTTCCGTGCGCGGGTTTGCGCTTAATGGACCCTTTAAAAAATCGCTTCCCGCGCGCGATTTTTTGTCGATCTGGAGAATGCGGGAAAAGAGCAATTTGCTGTTTTTTTTTCCATTTTTGTCGATCTGGAGGCCCGCGCGCGATTTTTTTGTCGATCTGGAGGAGGGTGCTTTTTTTCCGTTTTGTCTATCTGGAGGAGGGTGGGGAGGGAAATTTGGCACCTTTTTTCCGTTTTCGTCAGTCTGGCGGAGGGGTCTGTGATTGCCTAAATAGACCCTCAAAAAAATTGCTTCCCGCGCGCGATTTTTTGTAGATCTGGAGGAGAGTGCTGGCTTTTTTTTCCGTTTTCATCGATCTAGAGGAGGTTGACAATTTGCTGCCTCCTGCCACATGTACCCTCAAAAAAAAATGGCTTCCGACGCGGGAATGTTGCATAAATAGACCCTCAAAAAAAAAATTTAGAGGAGGGGTGCTTTTTGTTAGCTTTTTACATACTGGAAGTGCGGTCATAGCCAAGATGGGTCGAGGTCACCCAGTGCCTTTTGCTACCAAAATTTGTCCTTTTGCTACATTAGTGTCCTTTTGCTACCAAAAAATGTCCTTTCGCTACATGAGTCTTATTGCTAACTAAATGTGCCCGAGCGGTAAAGTCACGTGACCGGAAGTGACGTCATCTGAGGGGGTAGTGCTAATGCTTTTGGGGCATTCAAGTTGTAAGAATGTAAAAAGCTTTCAAAGCGAAAATATCACGAATTAGCAGCATTTTGGGGATTCCCAAAACTGGAGGGGTCGTGTGAATGCTCTCCGAGCTTTCACATTGTGATTACTTTAAAAAGCTCTCGAGTGCTTCAAACTGTAAAAATGACGAATTAGCAACATTTTGGGGGCTCCCAAAACTGGAGGGGTCGTGCGAGTCCTCTTTGAGCTTTCTCATTGTGATAACTTTAAAATGCTTCGAGGCTTGAAAATGACGAATTAGCAATATTTTGGGGAATGCTTTTTGAGCTTTTGTATTGTGAGAATTCTCGAATTACGAGGGTCTCAAAATTGGATGCTTTTTTCCACACCACCTAGGAAGTAGGCGCGTTTTTTTTAAACGTGGTAGGCCTAATCCACGTGGCTCGGAGATTATCATAATCTGGTCTCACGAGCTCGTCTTTTTTCCAGTCTATTTTTTCTTTCATTCTTTGTTTCGTTTTCTAGAATTTTTCTTTTACTAGCGGCTTTTTTCTCTAGTCTAGCCACTGTTTGCTCCTCCATTTCTTGAGCTTGAGCTTTTCTTTTACTAGCAGCTTTTTTCTTTAGTCTAACCACTCTTTCCTCCTCCGTTTCTTAGCTTGAGCTTTTCTTCTACTAGCAGCTTTTTTCTCTAGTCTAGCCACTCTTTGCTCCTCCGTTTCTTGAGCTTGAGCTTTTCTTTTACTAGTGATCTTTCTTGAACCTAGTTTCCCTCCGCGCCTCCGTTTCTAGCGTGCGAGCGTTTTTTCTTGTTGATAGCGTCTTTCTTTCTAATTTCCTTCTTCCACGCCTCAAAATCCTCCAACTTTTTCCGGCGTTTCTCCAATGCGGCAAACCTGCGGTTGGCCTTCTCGTTCTCCTCGGCTATTTTTGCTTCGGCCAGTATTTGCGCTTCTTGCTCTTCCAACTGGAAGGACAATTTTTCCTCTCCCTCCTCGTCGCTCATCACGTCTACATCCGAGTCGAAATCGTCCTCGTACTCTTTCCACGTGCCCGAGTCGTAGTGGCCGATAGCGAGAGTGTCTTCTCCATTTTCCAAGATGAACTTCTTGTCGTCGTACGGCGAGAGGAGGGATTTGGATATTCTGACGGTACTCGTGCCCTTCGTGTTCTTCGTGCTCGTGTTCTTTGTGCCCGACGCTGGAAATCTTGGCCCAGCTTCCCTTCTGTGGAGGTGCTTCGGAGTTTAGGGCCGCTTCGTAGTCGTCGAAGCTTAAATGTTTCTTCACAAACGAGCTTTAGATGCCCTTGGCCTTCTTGATATTCTCTTTTTTCAGAGGTTTAATCGAGTATATTTTTGACCTAGTCCGATGAACTCTAAGATGGGGACGCCGCCCATTTCGTCTTTCATTTTCCCAATACTTGTTTGTTCGTGCTTGAGAAGAGGGGATGATTCGACGGGTAGTTGCTCGTGTCGAAACGGTCTTTGTCAGCGAGCATATCTCGGTAAATGTCATCCGTTTCGATTTCGTAGCGGAGGCTATCCTTGTCCGTGAAAAGGAGTTTGGCGCGGTCTTCATACTTTGGCCGAATGTACTCGTGATGGGATTCGAACATGAAGAGTCTGGAGACTTACAGTATGGTATATCCGGAGTAGGTCGGAAGATCGCACAGCGCGCTACGAATGCGGCGGTTGAGTTGCAACAGGTTTTTGTTAAGGATCTTGAAGGATTCGGCGTGCGGTTGGGAGGTGTATTTCAGCGCCGTTTTCTTATCGGTACACAGCTTCACGTCGAGGCGACTTTACTTATTCAACATGGTTTTTCCAAACACCGAATTATTCAGCAATTTGAAGTAGTCTTTGGCGAAAAGAGCGGTCGCTTCTTGCCTTTTTGCGGTGTTGAACTCGATGTAGGATTTCATCCACGGTTTTTGGTTAAAGGCTATGACTCTTCTGATACGCCGAAGTACTAGTCCGTGCCGGCGGTAGAATTTCAAGTTCCTGTAGTGAAGGATGTACCTCTTCTTGTGCAGAAGGTTCGGGACGAGTTTGGTGTTGGAAGAGGACTTGATCTTGTGATTCAAATCTATTCGAACCTATTTGCCACGAAGCACATTGCCAGACTTTCCCACTACATCAGCCCGATGCCGGACGATCAAGCAATAGAATCGACGCATTGACATACCCATGGCACAACCTATACGCCTACCTATTCCCACCATTCAAACTCCTTTCACAAGTTCTACAAAAAGCCGAGGAAAGCCAAAGCCTATTCCTTCTCATAGCCCCACTTTGGCCGTCAGCAGCATGGTTTCCACAACCTACTGTCCCTACTTGTCGACTCCCCAAGAAGCCTTCCTCTTCTTCCGGATCTTCTGTCACAACAAAAGGGCACGAAGTTACACCCAAACCTAGCAAATCTAAACCTTCACGCGTGGCTACTATCATCAAACTCCTCAAAAAGGCAGGAATTCACAAAGACGATGCCTTTCGAATCGCCTCAAAGGCCATAAGAAACTCAACAAACAAAATGTACGACAGTCACTGGTCCAAATGGTTTCATTGGTGTCACACAAGGGAAATTAATCCAATCAATCCCTCTCTGCCAGAGTTACTAAGATTCTTCACTGACTTTTCGACATTGAAAAACTCAAAGGCCGAACGATCCTGGTCTACCGCTCAGCCCTGAATTCCGTCTTCAAAGCAGCAGACAAAACCAACCTTCTCGAAGACTATCGTACTCATCACTTCTCCGCTCATTCGAAAATGACCGTCCTTCAACAAGAAGACTCGTCGCCAACTGGGGTTTATCAATCGTGGTCCAATCCCTAATCGAAGCTCCTTACGAACCAATGCAAGACTGCTCTCTGCACCTTTTAACCAGGAAAACCGTCTTTCTAGTAACGCTCGCAGCAAGCGCTCGTTGTTCTGAAATTCAGGCACTTTCCGCAGACCCAGCTTTCTGCATTTTCGGCCCAAACTTCACGTCTGCAACACTTTACCCTAGAACAGATTTCCGAGCAAAAACTCAAAAACCATCTGAACGACCCAAACCAATCACGTTCCCAGCCCTCTCCAATCTAACAGGAGACGAACCTGAACGCCTACTCTGCCCGATCCGTGCACTTCGGTTCTACCTCACCCGCACCCAACATGAAGACATCCGCAGAGGTAGAAACCAGCTCTTCCTCCCAGTTGATCTCTTAACAGGTGAAACTTCGCCAGCAATGATCTCCCGCTGGATCAAGAAAACCGTTGACGCCGCTTACGACATGGCAAACCTGAGCAGGGAAAGAGCGACAGCACACGAAGTCAGAGCAATTTCCACGTCATGGGCACACCATAACGCCATCCCACTAGAAGAGATTCTACAGGCAGCATCTTGGCGACACTCTACGACATTCACCTCTCACTACCTGAGGAACATGTCAAAAGAAGGACTACACCGACTGGGACCTATTGTCGCAGCCAGAACTGTGGTCAAGCCCCCTTAAGCACAGTCAGAACGAAGCAGAAGCAAGCCATCCCAGATGGAAGCAAGCTATCCACAAAGGGAAGCAAGCCACCCATAGAAGGAAGCAAGGCATCCATAGAAGGAAGTAAGACCCCCTCATACAACAATGGTCCTTTTCAGGGCCACCAAACCCTACGAAAGAGAACCGAATTCCTGTTTCATCACATTTTCTGAATAAAGTGCAAAATTCTCAAATTTTTGGGGGGCAGCTTACTTGCATCCCGGGGCACCCCGTCAGATCGGTGCCCGCCACCACGTTTGACGAGGTCAGCTGATAATGCTAAAATTATCAGGTTAATATGTTTTGGCAAATAAGAAACATTTTGCCGACCCTCAGCCCGTCCGGCTAAAAATTGTTTCTTTTTGCCTAAAACATACTTAACCAAGGGCCCGCCCTGCCTCCCCTCTCGACTCACCTCCTGACAAATTAATAAAATAAAATAAATGGCGACATCGGCCATGATGTTACTTTATATAGAGGAGGACTGCGTCGCACATGCGCAATGGAAGGATGCAAGCATGCGGATACATGTTACCGAAAAACCTCCAGTGATTATTCCATTGAGGACAATGCAATGCTAAAATTATCAGGTTAAGTATGTTTTAGGCAAAAAGAAACCATTTTTAGCCGGCCGGGCTGAGGGCCGGCAAAATGTTCTTTTTTTTAAACGTGTAATGCCTGCACCTCCACGTTAATTACCTGATTACACTAATTGGCGTGTTCGGCTGAAAATATAGACAAGAAACTATTGCAAAATCAAGAACGTGAAGTGGCTACAATAATAGCACGTGCGCCCAACACGTGTGTTCGAAAGTATGTTGAGAGCAGGTTGGCGGGAAAAAAAACTTATAAAAAGAACTCGTTGGCGCCAAAAAGGAACTTGTGCAAAGAACATCAATTCAGTTATTCGACAGGCATGAGATTGTAATGTAAATAAGTTGTAAATTGATTACAAGTTAGAAAAAGTAAACCATCTTACACTACATCTCCGTGTTTGAACTTCAGAATTTATAAACAAAAGGGTAGCAGAACCCATTATAATGTTAATTCAATGATAGTTTTAGTAACGTGATTTTTTTTTAAACGAAAACAATTGGTAATTATTCAAGTTATGAAAACTTCCATTAACGAATTTACTTATTATTAATATTTAATAGCAAAGGACCGTTCTTAGTGCAAGACCTAGGTTTTATAAAAAAATTGACGATTTCTTGGTCAGTCATCAGCAAATTGCTTGAATCGGATTGAATTTTGAAAGCAGTTAATCATGCTAGTGTGTCGCCGCCAATTAACAGTAGATCATCCCATTGTAGACATCCGATTGTTAAAAAATTGATTGTTAATGATAAAAAAGCGGCTCACTAGCAGACATGTGTCTGTTAACTGTAAGCAACTGAAAGCATATTTTGGCATGTTGAGGATAAATCCCAATGCGACAGAAATGTTTCAAATTGTGGAAAATGTAAGGTGAAGGGTCAGAGATTAAGTAAAACTAAAATTTAAAGGATGAGTGTCGACCAATCATAGAGAAAAAGATGCGTTAATACGTTGTTTTTATGTTACTCTCTAGCTAGTTAGCTAGCTAGCTAGATAATAAGTTTTTTTCCCATGTTAAATCCCATATATTTTGCTCATGGCTAGTGCAAAATTGAGAAGGCCTATGTAGCAAAATTTTGGCACACGGATGCATCGTGATCTGAGAATGGTCCTTTTGTTGGTTTGAGAGTTGTAGGGGTCAGGACAAATGCGTGGGAAGGTTTTGAAATTCGCCACCAACGAATTTAAATTTCGTTACTTTTCCAAGTTGCAACCAAAGATTTCAAGCAACAATGTCTTGAACAATCAACACTGGTCCTTTGATGATTGTAAAAGCCTGAAGGAACTAAAAACTGAACTGTAACGAAGGACAAAATAAGGAAACATTAACGTTGCCGTGGATTGCGTAAGAATAAAAGGATGCACGTTAGATGATGGTTACGCAACAATACGAGCATCCACGAGCTAACAAGGTTTTCGTTAGTAACCCAAAAATAAAATGCTTCGCTGTCTGCTGTTTTAGTAACAGCGACCTTCGGGGGTTTCTGCATGACTAAATATCAATAAATCATGAAAAGTTAAGGGGAAGGTGCAGGGATAAACAAACCAACTGAAGGGGATGTGCTGATTGAGTGAGCGAAGCGAACGAAATCTGCGATTGTTAACCATTGTGTGCCAAAATGGGATTGAAGCAACTTAAGCATGTGAAGAGTGGTCATACAATAAACTAAGCGGTGGCAATTTGGCTAATCTAACTGCTAATTGGCAATGGTCAATTAGAAAATTAGAAAATTTATAGAAATAAAATTCCTCTAGAAAAAAGGTATAGATGAAGAAAACATGGTGTCCCAGTCACGGTGTCCTAGTCGGTGTTCACAGTCCTATGAAAGTTATGATATCCACACAAAACCCAAAACTGGTAGAAAAATCCGCCAAGTTTCCAAAAACGATTAGCCTTTGAAGGTAGTGGTATCATTCAACCAAGGAAAGGTCGCCAAGGACAATCCTATTAGCCAAGTTAATCGCACCCAATAATACTTTAGACGTTAAATGAAAACTTGAATATTGCTACAGCGAGTAGCAATATTCAAGTTTTCATTTAACCTTCGAACTATTAGTCGGTGCGATTAACTTGGCTAATAGGATTGACCTTGGCGGCCTTTCCTTGGTTGAATGATATTAATACCTTCAAAGGCCGATCGTTTTTGGAAACTTGGCAGGTTTTTCTACCAGTTTTGGTTTTGGGTGGATAATGATTTACAAACAGAAACTTGTTTCGGCTTTTGGCCAGATTTCTAGCATGTGCGTGTTAAATTATGTAAACTTTGCTTTCAAAACATAAAATGCTGATCAGAGCTATAAAATAAAGTATTTTTGTGCTTTTGTTTCTCTCGGTTTTACCTTCTTTCGATTAGCTGAGGTTGGTTTGACAATGGTTGAAGAAAAATTTATTACCGGCATTCTCCTTAGATTTAAGATATGAGGTTTCACCCATTACGGTAGATTTTATTGTGTATGGCCATGAGAACATAAAAAGTTCCGTATGTAAAAAGTACGGTAGACGGTAAAAAGTACCGTTACATGAAAAGTTCCTACGCAACTTCATTTACTCGTGATATGACCGAATTTGAGATACAGGCACGTAGCAAAGGTTCCTACGTAGAGCATGCTGAGTTCAGACATCGTAAATTGATTCGTAATACCAGACAACAAAATAATTCTTCGATTCGTTTTTATTTTTTTTTTTTTTGTGTGCTTGTTAGAATTCGTCTCTGAAAATTGCTGCCTGGACAATAACTAATCTATGTCGGTGCAACATTCCTGAATCACCCCCTCCAATCAAGGAGGTGAAACGGTTCATTCCCATCTTAGTGGAATTGATTGCTTATCCAGGTAAGGCAACCGATTTTACACTCTTTAGAGTTCAAAGCTGATTAGACTGTTCATTTGATCCACTGCAGTAACCAGGGGCTTACTGGGACTGCCATTTAGGACCAGGAAATGGTGAACGTATATAGTTTGTTCCACATTATGCTTTCAGAAAACTGACTGTATGATGCCACGTTTCCTTCACTACGATTGCAAAAACATGTGAATATCACACATGTAGAGTCTACACAGTTACTGTTACAGTCTACGAGTGGGATATTTAAGTGTTTTTGTACTCATAGCGGCAGGAAACGTGGTATCATACAGTCAGTTTTCTGAAAACATAATGTGGAACAAACTATAGGCCCCTCTCTTGTGGCATTTCTTTAAAATCAATTATAGGAACATGGGCACAACGTCCTTGGCAGTACCCCTAAGAAGGAAAATTTGATCTAGCGATAATTGTCACAGTGACATCGTAGGAGCACGGGTACCGGTGACAATTGTAATCATTTGCTGTCATGAGCATTGAGCACGTTTCAAGCCACCAAGCTCAACACCCGTCGAAAACAAAAATGGTGCCGTCATTATGCTTACATTGCAAACGTTAAACACAGCAGACAGAGGCGCACACACTATACCATGTTCTTTATGGATAAATACCTTTTTCGTTAATGGTCAGTATTTTCTTTTCGTATGGCCATCAACATTTAAGTGAATAGTAATGTTATTTTAACATTTTTTTTTTATTAAAGCCATGCGAAACTTTCAAAACATTCATCGGGCATACCTTTTCC
>JAHWFP010097490.1:0-22203 GCA_023313725.1 Lithobius niger | reverse complement strand
TTATGTAGATTTTCGTAGCAATTTCCCCGCATATTTTAGGGTCTGCAATTAAGTTAAAATGGAAAATACGCCTTGAAGATGCCCAATTTAAGTTTCTTTCGTGTGCACCCCAAGTCCACAGTTTCAGGCGAACACGCACGTATTCAAGCACGCACATTGATGCTGTAATGATGTTTTGATGCTTTAATGGTGCTCTAAATAGCCACAGTTGTCCTGTCGCACCCACCAACCGTGAAGAATGCAGGTGCGCAGTTGTCGAGAACCTGTCTTATTTCAGATCTTGATGTCGAGCATCCATTCAGGCAACCTTCCCAAAACTCTTAACGTCCCCCAAAAAAAAAGCAACAACAGGTAATCCAGAACCCGTAGCACGTCACCCAAAAGCCACTCTCGCTTTCCAGTACATTTACCCATCAACCACCCACCAGACATAACAGTACAAGAAATCGATAAATTTATTTTTGGCTGAAGGGTTCATCTTGGTGGTCGTTTGGCCTGGTCTGAACCACGGGAGAAACGGTGGAACTCCTTTCTCCTGAGCCTATCATAAAAGGCGATTCATTTATTTTTAAGACACACGCTAGTGCGTAGCCCACCAAAATTCAATGATGACATCATTGTTTGTTTGTTTGTTGATAACGTCAGTGACTTCTCAATGCCGATGATATATTATCAAGAACCGCGCTAGTGGTCCGCTCTCCCAGTTCAAATGTCAGACTGTGCGGACGGATAGCCGAATGGGCTCTAGAAGGGCTAAATAAATATGGATGCAAACCTATTTACGTTGCCTTTTGGACTTAATGTCAGAATGCCCGAGCGGGGAATTGAACCCAGGACCTTTGAAACCATAGGCCGAAGTCCTACAACTGAACCATACTGACATGGCCACTACTTTAACAGAAACCAGAGCTGTGCATACTTCACGATGGTGAGGATAAATACCTATGCAGCGAAATACCTTAAAAGTTGTTGAAATGGGCAGTCTTTGTGTCCTGACAAGCAATAGTTGTATTAGAATCAAGTGCATAAACTGTTTCAATGTGGTAAAAGTTCGTGAAGATCGTTGATTTCAGCTGACTACTACTATATTAGAAAACGAAAACGAACTCGTTTGATGCTTAACGTAATGTTTAACTTATTCGAAGTCAAAACAGCAAAGGAACACAAATAAACTTTCCGGTTAGTACGTGTGGTACACCCCAATATTTCATAGAATTGTGCACACTTGGATTGGAATATGCCACTTTATATGGGTACACATGTAATTACCGAAGGCACAACGACATGTTTAATTCGACGTGCCACAAGTCAAATTAATGTGGTTGTGCCCAAAAAACGGTTGAAGGCTAATCGGTTCAGCGACATCTCAAAAACCAGACACATTTTGTTCCAATTCTGATCCGACGAAGTTCAAGTAATGTAGGTGGGTGAGTTGCAATGTGGAAGCTCGAAAGGTATTATGCTCTACAGAATATACATGCGACGTTTTGAACTATGCTAACCTCTAATGAGGTCTCTCAGCGAAAAACCGTCGTCCGATAGTACACGATCCGTTGATGACGTCAATTTTTTTGTCAATGCTTAACAGGAATTCAAACCAGGGACCCAAACTTTTAAAATCGATTTCCCCAAAATTACGAAAATGCAGATAGAATAACGTGGTTCTCAGGTGACGAAATGTCTAATAGGTGTGCGGCCACCCTTATCGCCCAATTGACGCTCCATGTATCGCTGAAGATGGAAACTGCGACGAACACCATCCAGAGATGACAATCGACAAGCATTTGACGGACCATGTGGCCGTCGACGCCAATGACATTCAGAAAGGATACCCCCCCCCAAAAAAAATAAATAAATAAATAAAAGGAAACAATAAGTTCGGTCTGGTCCGTGTAAGTACTGGGGCCGTCACGTTGACTTTGCACATATTTAGTTTTAAGTTAGTGTTGAATGTTTTTTCATTAATCGTAACTAAGCTTTAAATTTTGTGCTTTTTGGTTTTTAATTAATTCGATAACGAATACCTTAAAGCAACCTTCCGCCTGCCTTATAACAGTTGGCTTACCATGGTTGCCATGGTTGGCATTGCGCCTAATAGACAAGCCAGCGTGAATGCATTTAATTGTGTCGTCACAAACCGGAATGATTCTCGTATTTTACAATCATAGTTTATAATTTTCTAAACTAGTGTCTTATAATTTTGCTTTGGCGATCTATTGGAATAATTAATTTTAGTTTTTACTGCATTAGTCTTTTAGAGTTTTGATCTCATAGTAATTATTAGCAAACGATTAAAATTAGTGCTGCGCACACACCGATAAAACTTCAAGGTCATTGTAGGCCCGCAAAGGAATAAAGTTCCTAAATATTCTACATTAAATCTCCTAGACGCCACCTTTTAAAAAGGTTTTTTTAGCAAGGGAAAGACTAACGGTAAGTAAATAGACCTTTGGGGCTGTAGTTGATGTTGAGGATCGAGAAAAATGGCTCTGGGAGGAATATCCCTTTAAACGTCTTGGACGAGTTTATTGTCTGAGGAGAGGGAGTGAGGAGCCTACATAACCAATTCTCCGTTGATTTTCATGTTCCGTAGTTTGTGTTCAAGCTTCAGCTTCAATTTGCTGTAAAAGTTTGAAAATAAGTGAATTATTTAACTGTGAAATTATAATTGGGAGTCATTGCTTTGCAGTGGGGGAAAGAGTAAATGAAATACGAAATCGGATAATTCTCCGAGAACTGTGATTTAATATTTTGCCGTTTGAGTGTTTCATTTAGCGTTCGAAGAATTTCAGTTCTCTGCTGTTTCACGTTTTGGAGCCTCACTTCGAGATATTTTGAATTTATTGCAAAGATTAAGAAAATTATTTATAAGAAGAATTATTAGGTTTCCTCCATACGACTGGAGATATTTTATATTTTATCGAGTTATGTTCGTGTTCCTGGAATTCACTGCATTTTAGAAGATGCGTTTGCCATATTCGTTAATTGGGTAAGTTGTTCCGAGAACTGAAGCTTTGAAGACATGTCGATTTGTATTTTTCTCTCCAATTATTTTAAGTTAAATATTTTTACGGAAATTAGTTTGGAGTCGTTTTTCACGTGTTGGTATTTTTATGCATTTAAGCTTGAGATATATTTTAACAATGTGAAAAATATTTTGTCAGCGAAGCTAATTTTGAAACTGAGTAAGGACGTTTTGAGAAAGCCTGTACCTCTTGACTACTTAGTTTAATAAATATTTGTTCATTTTAAATTTTGTCTGTTAAGCCATATTTTGGTTAATATTTTAGTCTAACACCATTTCTGAAGTAATGAATTCGTGTATTTTACTAGTTCGAAAGGTTTGAAACAAACGAATCTAATTATCACCTCACAAAGGTTTCAGGTACTGCAGCGTTGCTGTCCTGTTTAATCCACGTGAAACCTTACTGCTGTAGTCAAATGTTTTTACCATTTTTACTTTTCAGCGTGGCGTTCAAAACTTCATAATGAAATTCACTGTTTTTTCCCGGCTTTCCAGACAAATACTGACTTTTTCCCTGATTTTCCTGATTTTTTTTGGTCGAAGGTAGGTGCAGTACAGGACTGAACATTTTTTTTCACATTTCAATAAAATGGCCATAACTGCATCACATTGTTTTGCTAAATCAAAAATTGTATTGCCATTAAGTGGTATTTGTAAACGGTAGGAAGCCATAATCTGAACAAAATTAGAAGCGCACTTAACATGTAACGTCCCATATTACTTAAGCCTAAGGAGTTTTCTCTTTATCATGAATGAAACAAAAAAGGATATGGATTTTTACTGAAATAAAGTGAAAGCTTTACACGTAAAAAGTGAAATCCGGATTAGCTATTCATTGAAGATAAAAAGACTTTCCCGGAAAATGTTGAAATTCCCTGGCTTTCTGTGTATGTTTATCAAATTCCCTAAATTTTCCCTGAATTTTTCCGACTTGATAAATTCCCTGAATTTTCTCGGTTTTCCCGGTTTACCAGGTAGAACGTCACCCTACTTTTGTACACGATGGATCAGCTAATGATTGGGGCATTCTACTTGACTTAACGACATCGCTGCAAAATGTTTAAGAAATAATCGTCCCAGTGTGCTTAGACGTAATTCAGGGTTCGTGCAAGTCCTTAGAAGGAAATAATAAAATTCCATGCCTGGAAAAGTGCTTGAATATCTTGAAAAATTATATACAGGGTGGTCCACAAAAAACTGACGAGCCAACATTTTCTAATTCCTACCTTTCTAGTCAGCACCCCTCAGAACCAGGATACGACAGAAATCAAAGCTAATGAACAGGAAGATCTCTGTCCTCTCCTGGATCTGAAGGGTGCTAACTAGAAAAGTAGGAAAATCCTCCTTCCGTTATGAGGTTCCCTCTGCGTGAAACGGTAAAATCAAAACCTATAGAATCCCATGTTCATTTGATGACAAAACAAAATAAAGAGCAGGGGCCCTCAACCGGTTACTGCCTCTCAACAAATGTTGCCCCTGAAAATACAGCTCACTTTCATATCCGACGTTTGTTTGACTAATCGCTATGTTGACTAAATTCGTCACGCCATTTGTCTTGTTAAGGTAAGGCAATCGAAAAGAGGCTATAAACCTCACTTGGCTCTAACATCCGAAGGACGAGTCTGCGATTTAACTTCAACGTGTTTGTATTCGGAGAAGGAAGGTGGAGGTAGAGCCACCTGGCGGGACAGCCGTGGAACCAGCAGCGATACATTATCTTCCATTTTCGAACGCGCAACAGCACCGTGATGTCCTTTTCCACCGCCCGAGGGCTGTCCAAACTCCTCAACTCGGAAGCCATTAGGGGGCGCGCTTCAGACCTTCGGGCGTTTAGGTAACCCGGCTACAAATGTCATTTTCGTCTGCACCTGTCAACCTCCATTTCCCCAAGAATGACACCCCCCCCGCCCCCCCCCCCCCCCCGGGGGACCCCCCCCCCCCCCCCACCTCCTGCGCAGACCTGGAATAACCTGCAAAATCTACAACTTCAAAATTGACACAAAACGAAGAAAATGACAATGTGAAAAATGAAATACGATTGAATCGGTCAGATACGATTGGCAGACGGCCTGAACTTGTAGACTACAGCGCCCCGAGGCGAGCGGCGGGTGAACAAATGAACGTTGGTGAGTTGAGAAGAAAGAGGGGGGTAAAATTTTTAACGCGTTCAGGAACTGCCTCTTTAAGAAAGGGGGGAGGGGGAAGTAGAGAGGAATTGAATTTATTTCCCGAGCACTGACCCAAAGTCATAGGCCTTGGAACAAAACTAAATGTATAGCAAACTAACAAACCAAAACGACTACAACAAGCCTACAAACCCCCACCATCACAAATCCACATCAGCCGAACTTTTAACACCATGAAATGTCCCATCGTCGGAGAAGTAGAGAGGAAGAACGGATTCAACGATGCATGATAGTTGAATACAAGATAGTTTTCCTTCTGACGAAAAAATACCGTACTTGAACAAGTTGAGAGTGGTTCAGCCCTTCAAAGGAGTGATATCAACACACCAAAACTAACGAAATAAAACAAATTGCAACAAAATTAAAATCAAACCAAAAACCTATAAAGAGGTGACTAAGTTGAGAATGGTTCGGCCTATAGGCAAAAGGCAGTATACTAGCTAAGTGTTGAAAATCAATTTCTTGTTGACGTGCCACTTTATTACACATCTGCACGGTAGTGGAGTTGAGTCTAATATACAATTGAAAAAAAAGGACTGATATCAAAAGCCAAAACTGGTAAAAGGGGCCGCCAAGTTCCGAATGGTTTGGCCCTTCAAAGGAGTGATATCAATACACCAAAGCATTCGCCAAGTTAATCACACCGTTTAATAGTTCGAAGGTTAAATGAAAACTAGAACATTGCTACTTTCGGTTGCAATGTTCAATTTTTCGTTAAACGTCTAAAGTTTTATTCGGTGCGATTAAGTTGTCGAATGTTTTGGTGTGTTGATATCACTCCTTTGTAGGGCCGAACCATTCGGAACTTGGCGGCCCCTTTTACCAGTTTTGGTTTTTGATATGATCTTAGTAACGGCACGAATTGTTGAACTAAACGCTTCATGCGATTCTATTCTGGCACTGTTAACAAGCTGCAAAATTGATGTGTGAGAATTTCAGGCGTTGTTGACAAACAGCAAAATATATTAGGCAAATTTTTGGCGCTGTATAAACTGCTATAAATTGACTGAGAAAAATACTGCTACGGTTGGTATATTCTGAAAAATTGTTTGTGAGGCACTGCAAATATGAATGTGAAAACTTGTGGCCCTGTCGACGAACTGCTAAACTGATTGTGAATGCGTTTGCTATGGTTGATAAACTGAAGAATTGATTGTGAGGACTTCAGGCGTTGTTGACAAACAGGAAATTTCATTGGACAAACTTTTCGCGCTGCTGACAAACGGCTAAACTGATTTCGAAAACTGCTGCTATGGTTGATATAATGTGAGAAAATTGTTTGTGAAGCACTGGAAACCTGAATGTGAAAACTGCTGACACTGTTGACAAACTGGACTCTGAACTTCCAGTAGTGGAATTGTTGTTTAACTACGAACTTGACTGGAAACTTTTGGCACTGTTGACTTCTGGCAGTGTTGAGAAACTAAAACTGCCTGTGAACAATTCTTCGACGGTTAATAAATTACAATATTAAGTTGATTCTGTAAACGTTTAGGACTGGAACGGTTGACAGCCACAAACAACAAACTCGATACTTACGGCACTGTTTACAAACTGAAAAAAAAATTGATTAAAATGTGGCTAAAAAATGAAAATACAAGCTAAGAGGCCATTCTCAAAAAGGGGAATTGTAGAATGTGGATAACAAATAACCTTTCTTATTCATTCCAGCTTTATTAGGTAACGAGAAGCCGGCCGATCTAAAGACGGGTGAATTTAGATTTATCTACGACGTTCTGCTTCCCGGATTATATCGATCAATTTTAGGTTATCATTTGGTATGATCTTTGTTAAACAACCTTTAGCCAGCCAGGAAAGCCAAATTCCATGCAACCAGGCTTCGTTTGCACGCCAGCACTAATAAATGACGTAATAAATGAATAAATTGTGGTCAAGCTTGTAGCCGATTGTTAACCGATTGCATTCTGGGAGTTAAGGCGGATACTCACTAAAACTTTAGGAGAGTTGCGAGCTTGGCTTCATGCCGCAACGTCACTCGTTGCTAGGCAACGCATCAATCGCCAGGTCGAAACCCGGTTCCAAGCGTTGATTTGATCGCGTTGGAAAATTTCTTAGTTGAAGCGCGCCGTTGGCGCTATGCACGAACTGCAGCCAATAGGCGTATCGCTGTACCGCAGGCGAGCCGCATATCTGTAATGGATATACACAAAGCATTAACCAAAATGTAATTATTTGCTTTAGCAGTTTCACCCAACAAAATGAGCACGTCGTTAAGATTCACAAAGAATTCGCTAGAGTATAATCCTTCGCTATAGAATTAAAGAATTCTCTAGTATAAATTGTCCCTCTTATCTGGGTCACATAACTCAATTTAGGCTCGTGCTCCCTAAAAACAAACAACAAATGAAAAAACTTGGCAATAAACGTTTGAAGTTGTTTCGTGCTGCATTTGTGGGTATACCGGGATCCTCCTGGAGTGGGTCCAGGTCACTCGACGTCTGAAGGCAACTTGGCTTCGCAGACCTCTATCGATGCTATCAACGTCAAGTCCGCGCTTGTATCTCTCTGACGTACGCCGCATGATCCGACCTCTTTCTGCCATACCTTTGTGGGCTCAGAGTGGGTTTTAGACACTAGTGGACGGCAGTTTTTCAGCATTGGTCCTTCCACCACTTACCCGTTGAAGCTGGACCGTTTACCCAGTAAATAAGAAATAAAATCCTATAAAGTGTACAACGTAACAATTTCGCTCGGCATTTAGAAGCACCTCAGACTCATTATAACAAACGAGTACGTGATAACAAACATATTTATTTACTAAGGAGCAAAAGTCTTTAAAAGGCTCAATGTCAGAAACCTATGATCACCAAAACAAAACCGGCTGGAGAAAACGAAGAGATCGGACAGAACCGAACTTGCAAAGTCAAGATTAAAAAAAATTAATTAATTAATTCGCTACTTGCAGGCACGGAGCGAAGTGGCATTTGCGTGGATATTTCTGGCCTTTTAATTCGACGTGTCACACGTCGAATTAATGTGGTTGTGACAAAAAAGGGGATAGGGGCGATTCCTGTCAGTCACATCTCCTCAAAAAACAGACACATTTGTTTAATTATGATCCGAGGAGCTTAAAGTTGAGGTGTGGACGATTTGAAGTGTAGAAGGACAAAAGGCTGTTTTCTAAACAGAATAAGATATTGCAAATTAGACTAATTTAACCTCTAACGAGGTCTTTTAACGCAAAACCGTCGTCCATAGTATACATCAGCATAAAGGTGTGCGCTAATACGAAAAATTGCAATGAATTAAGGCGTGTTGGGCAAGTCAGCTCTTCAATAATGCGGTCGTTAAGAGACTATCCGGAGACATCGGGGTGGCTCCTCTCTTATCGCGAACTACAATACAAAGTGTGTCGTCACTTACCTTTGGCGGTAATCTGGCTGGTAACACCGAATTTTTATGCTGGAATCTGGACGGTACATTGAAACTGAGGCGTGCAAAACCAATATCAGCGTCCGATGAAAACTTCCGACGAATATTGTTCAGTACACCACGCATTCAGATTTGTCAGTAGTGTCCTGGTGGTATGTCTTCCGTTCCAACTGCATGCGTCAAGTGTACATTTTTTTAAATTCTACAATACATGTCGAATTACTAATGCAGTGTTTGCGCATCCTTGTTTTATATGTGTATGCTAGAAGCATCCGTTCCGTGCCTGCAAGCAGCACTGATCGAGGTGCCTACTTTGCCACTTTTAAAGGTACATTCCTCCTAACGCCATTTTACTCGATCCTCCACATCAAGTACGGCCCCAAAGTTCTATTTACTTACCGTTAGTCAATCCCTTGCTAAAAATCCGTTTTAAAATGTGCCGTCTACGAGATTTTCTGTTGAATATTGGGAACTAATTTAAAAGCAACCTGCGGTTATATGATCCTTTGCGCTCTTACAATAACCATGACGTTTCATCTGTGTGTGTACGTGCGTGTACTAAATTTTAATCGTGTGCTGATAATTATAATGAGATCAAAAATCCAAAAGACTAATGCGGTAAACATTAAAATTATTTATGCCAATAGATTGCCGAAGAAAAATTATAAGATACTAGCCTAAAACATTATAAAGTGTGATGTTAAAATCAGAAAAATCTTTCCGGTTTGCGATGACCATTTTTGCGTTCATGACGTTTCGTCTACTACACCCAAGGCCAACTGAAAAAGTAGTTCCTCGCAGTTGGCCTTGTATTACAACGCGTCTCGCGAAATGGTGCGCATGTGGCGATCGGCGCGTGGCTGTTATAAGGCAGGCGGAGTGTACCTTTAAATCAGAGCATAGCATTCCTGGACCAGACTGTCGCCCTTATGTACCGCTGTGGTGAAGAAGTGGATGATGTAGAACAATTTTTGGTGATGGCGGCGGCGGGCCTCACGACAGAAGGTTACGCCGCCGTCTGTCAGCGTTTGTATAGGAGGGCTGCTGGATACTTGAATCCCTGCTGGGTATGTGGCCGCACACGTTAAAGACGAACTTTTCAGCTCTTCGTGTAATTTTAGCTTATGTTGAGAGTCAAGTTGTTTTTAGCTTTGATCGTCCTGTTGTGAAATGGTTGTAGTTTTTTTGTGGTGTAGTTTTAATAGTGTGGTTTTTATGGTGTATTTGTTGCAGTTTTTTTTTGGTGTAGTTTTCTTTTGTGGGGCTGGTAATCTTTAAGGGGTAATTATCTAGATTAGGGGCACCACGTCAAATCACTCAATTTTTGTACTAACCGACAACTACTCTTCATCCTAATACCATTTCGCATTATAAAACCCGGGGAAAATGGGTGTAAGGGCGCGTTCACGCAAAAAGGCCTCGCTCGTCGAAAGCAATTTGCTAGTCAACCGTTATTTGTTTACGATTAGTTTCGCGTTGCTACTAAATGAATGCGGTAATAGATAACAAATTGTATGTATTATAAATAACAACAAGGACAAAGAACAAAGTGATACAGTAATTTTAAACATTGCTACAAGATTGTTGTCATTTCATGCTATTTCCAAAATTTGATATTCTCCCTCAAAGTACAGCTTCTAGCAATGACCAAACGCCGGCAGAATAAATAGCTTGTCGCAGCGAGAATTCCAAATCCAACATGGCGTCCATTTCGTGGCTATCGAATCGAAGACAAACCATCGAATGCCGGCATACAAAAATCAGTCCGTCGTCTTGTACTGCAGTACAAATTGTTTTCTTGTTGTCATAAATCGACGCTCAAATGTTGCAAGCATCGTACGCCGTGTCACGAGGTGCGAGGATAAGATTTGCGTCCGCGTCGTTGCCATGGTTACTAATACGCATAGACAACTCCAAAGCCGCAAAGCCGGTAAAGGCGAGAAGCAGCCATCAGATTTAGTATTGATCAAGTAAAAGCTAGTGAGCGAGAAAACTGTCGTTGCGTAAACGAACCCTAAAGTTCTAAAAAAAATTTTCAAAAGGCTTAAAATGCTAGTCACAGAACTGCTTAAAGGCAACGAAGCAGGGTAGTTAGAAAACCCGATTTGCACTGTACTAAAAGTTTTCTGAAAATTTTCTTTTCTTCTGAGTTAATGTTCCAAATTATGCTAAAAAGACGTCAAAAACGAACGCCAATTTTCGTTTTCCAATTCACGTGCTTCACTCATTTGTAGTAGGTCAGAAACAAAATAAACAACACAGAAACGTTTTATTTAAATTCGAGTTGGCTTGACGTCCCAACTGTGGTATAAATTAGTTATTGCGAAAGTCACGGTTACCGAGTAATTATACCACGGCTGCGAGGGTCGGTCCTCGAATGGCGGAAACTCATCTTGTGTTGCGCACTCGATGGACTTGCCTACTCTAAAAGTGCATAGCCGCAGACCAAATCCTCGCTGTTAAAGCTTAGCGTATGCGTCGTACATGTCTTGGCATGTGTGGTCGCATGTGTGGTCGCACACAATGAGCCCACACCCGGAGTTTCACATTTGCTTGCGTCATACGTTTTAGGATTACAGAAATCTCGATGTATATAGCCCCCTCAGTCGGTGTTTCATACTTATCTGTTTAGGGTATATAAAAAAGTACGGTCAAAAAACACTATTACAGCGTCATTTTTCGCATGATCATGCCTGGATCTGCGAAAGGTGTTAACATGGAAGATTTGGTCTGCGGCTAAGCGCTTGTGCCTACTCTCGGTCCAATCATCACAGCCGTGGTAACCGTAACTTTATCACCAATAACTATTACTAAAGCATAGATCGACGCCAGTATATCGAACGAAGCAAACGATGTTGCTATTACTGCGTCAATTGAAAACAAAAACCGAAAAGAAATACAAAAAAAAAAAAGCTAAAAAATCAGCTGCAGATTAGCCGAACTGCTTACCGAAATGAGTCGAAAATGTGTTCATCTGGCCGAAAAGTATCCAAATTAATAGATAAGCCACGTAGCACGGAAATATAACCCCTGGGCTCTAGCCATGAAATGCTGACTCTGATTAGCCTTGTATATCTGTATGATTTTCAGTTCTATTCAGGATGGGTTTATACATACATTATGCTGATTCGTTAAGTTACATCTACCCCTTAGGGCTGTAAACAAATGTCCATCTCCTTTCAGAATATTATTAGTAATTGATTGTTTAAAATAATCCTTTAACTGTGATAATTGACTCTTTTATAAGGCTGAATAAGCTAACTTCAACTTCAGATTATCTTCAGACTTTCAACGGTTTGCCGATTCTTAGCTATTTTCAGTGCATGATTTCCACTGCTGTTTTACGCTTTTGATTTTAGCGACGAATCTTTCCAGCTTCTTGGCGGTATGGCTTACAACATCTACATTAACAGCTGAATGGCAGAAATACTACCTGAGTAATACCGCTCCAGTTTCAAAGTCATTCTGACGTCACTGAACTGGCTGTCTACGTAGGAAGGACATCTACGTAAGCAAAACATTGCGAAATGAAAATGGCGTCGTTTCGATTCCATGTACAGACGAACAACAATAATAATGATGCAATCAGATATTTCACAATCGCCCCAATAATGGTGAATTTCGCCCAAAAATAGAAACTTGAAGATTAGAGGGGCGTATTGGACGCTTCCCTTCCCATCCCAGACTCGGGCAACGCCCCCGCAAATGCTACATGTACAATGATCATATAATGACGATTACACCATGGAAAGTTCCTTGGTGGTTTCAGGAGGTAAAGGACGATTTGAAATACAGTCGAACGAGGATCTTCATTAGGCTGCTTATTGAAAATCATCACTCAATCCATAATAAGGATACGAAGGGAGCTAAATTTAGCTCGTGCAACTAGCCTAATGGGTGTTGAAAATAATCGTCGTTCGACTCTACAATTATAGTAGAAGTTGATTGGGGCGGCCCGCGTGCTATTCGCCCTCTCTGTTTTAAAAATAGACCCCCTCCCCTCTCCCCCGCAAGGTTGCTAGAATATACGTGACTCGACTGTTGATGGCGTATTAGGAAATTGCTCTCCTAGATGTAGTTAATAAAACTTGGCGAAATTGCGATATAATGTCTATTTACGATGACGTTGGCTGGGGATTTAATCAGTCCACTGAAAACGGGACAGAATTTATGCAGCGATGTTCGCTTAGGCATTGGCTTCAATGGAACACACCGCAAATGATATTTGCACGGCCGCTGTGTGTGTGCGCCAATTTCGAAAGGCTGTACATACGTAAAGCGAAACTTGAGCTATAATTAGAAAGATGGTTCGACTTCTGTTTTGAAATACGGCTAACTGCGCAATAATTGAGGAGTATGAGGGAGTACAGTGACCTCTGCCATGCAAATTTGGATTCGGCTATGTTTGTTAATGCAAAGCCGAAGTAAGACCTTGTCCGTTAAATTTTAGCCGACGGGGCCACAACGACTCGAGTATGCCAGTGGCGAATCTACAATGAGGCAGAGGAGGCAGCTGCCTCCGGGTCCACCGACTGTGGGGGACCCCCCTCCCCCTCACTGGCCCCAATTTAAAATTTGTTTATAACCGCAAAATATCAGAAGTAAGTTATTGCTAGTTTCGTTAAAAAGGTTATGTCTTGTGTTTCAAAAACTTAATTGTTTTATTTTTTTTTATGAAGGGTGGGTGGGTAGCAAAATATGCAATTTTTTTAGTGAAGGGCCTCCACTCGGCTGTTGCCTTGTGTGGCAAACCTGCATTTTTTTTATTTTTTATTAAGGGGTCTCACTGGGCTCTTACCTTGTGCGGCAAAACTGCAGTGTTTTTTTTTATGAAGTAAGGCGGCCTCCACTGGGCTCTCGCCCTGTGTTGCAAAACATTTTTTTGTATGAAGTGGTGGGAGGGGGCGTGGGGAGCCTCTACCGGGCTCTGCAAGGCAAAGCTGCATTTCTTTTTTTTTTTTCGTTAATGAAAGGGGTACTCCACTGGGCTCTCACCTCGTGTGTCAATAACTGATTTTTTTTTTATGAAGCGTGACCCTCCACTGTCCTACCACCTCCGAGCTCCAATTTTGAAATGACGCCTCTGAAGTGTGCTGATTTGAGATGGGACTGAAGAGACTCGAGATTACTAAGCAGTTGACAAGACTTATTATAAAGCAGTCTCTATCGTTAAAAACATATATCATTACAAACGTACAATACGAGTGCGTGTGTGTTTGTACCGCTACTCCTCTTGAACCAAGGCACCTACAAAGATGGGAGTAGCAGCACCAAGTGGGAGATAATTAAATTTCGCTTCCGTTATGCTTATTTTCATCGCTTTAACTTGATGTTATGACCGTCAAATACGCGTAAAACTGCCCGGAAAACTGATCATGACGTCATAGTTTTATCAGGTAAAGTTTATTTTGGAAGGTCAAAGTTTGTTCATGGAAAAATTCTTTCTTAGTAATCAGGTAAACTTATCAGGAGAACTTCACTAACCAGAAAGAAAGTTTGCGTGAACAAACTTTGGCCTTCAACAATAAACTTGATCTCAAAATAAATAATAAAAAAAAAACAACACCTAAACCGGCGTTATGTTTTGCGAAAAACGCGTACAACATTTCCTTGATCATTTGACTTTTTCTGGTGTGGAATTGTCCGTCTTCGCATAAGTATTGCAACAAGAAATATCCTCGAGCGAAGCGAGACGCGGCCGAATGAGCGTACGTCAGCGAGACTCGGCTAGTTCATGTTAAAATTCATGAAAAATAAAGCGTCTTGAAGCTATTAGTTACGTACTGAAATGCCCTGATTATTTCTTTAAAACTCCCTGGCTTCAGGGGTCTTACCCCCCCCCCCCCCCTTACGGATGGCACTGGTTTAAAAAAAATGTCTTTGGGGACACAAATTGGAAATGAATTCGTGTGTACACTGTATCTCTAAGTTGCAGGAAAACGCTTCAGACTCACGCTGATTTCTTAAAACACACTAGCTTCCGGTCCCGGGTCTTGAACGTTTCTCCTCTTCCCCCCCCCCCCCGTCGAATGCAGATATTCCTGAGGCCCCTGCGGTAAATCTCCCCGGGCCCTTCCAATCCGATCCTGGCAGCAACGAAGCTGAAACTACGCCAATTGAACGAGGGAAGCAAACAATACGGCTATAGTGTTTATTAAACCAAATGCTTCAATGTCTGGTTTCAATACGTAATATTTTAACAGTTTAAGTTCTGGTATCATTTCGTGTAATGTATTATGAGGGCAGGGGCAAACTTACTTTTTTTCTGGCGACCTTTTTTTTTTTTTGGTGTTTTAACCTCTTTTTACCCCCTTTTTGTGGGATTTTAACCATTTCTGTGCCTCTTTGCACCACTCTCGTAGCAGTTATTGTCTTATTTTGCGTTTTTTAGGCTCTTTTACACCACCGCTCCCATAAAAAGGGCACTTTTTTCAGAAATCACTAACTTTTGTGCTAACTGACGCAGCTACTCTTCATCCTAACACCGTTTCGCATTATAAAACTCGGGGGAAATGAGTATAAACTTCTGAAAAAATTTATTTAAAAGACGTAAAATGCTAAGCACAGACACGCTAAAGCGACGGCGGTAGCAGCCATTTTGCGAGGTCTTTGTAGCAGGGTAGTCGGAAAAAATTAATAAAAATAGTAGTTATAAAAATTAGGCCTAAAATCACCTTACCACGGGAACGTCAAGTTCCTACGAGTCTCTCCTGTCACTTCCCTACTGCCACTGATCTATACGCTGCATTGTGCGTTACGTTGAAACAATGTGGCTGTGTGCCCGGAGGAGCACCGTGTTGCACAAATGAATAGGCATACTATACAATCCAAATCTCCGTTAGCTGCAACTTACGAAATTAAAGCTGCAGGTAAAAATCGGGCCTAAAAGTTGACAATTACGCCTAAAATGTAAAATAATCTTAAAAGGTATTTAACCGGCAATTCTGATAGTTACTGCGTTTAGATTTTGTGATAGAAATAGCTGTTGTAATGCGTGATAAAGGTGTGAGCCTCGCCATTGGGACTGGTGGAACTGTACAGAAGACCATATGCGACCAGATAGTTGTTGTAGCCGGGTGTTGGTTTTTGATATGATATAAAGTAACATTAATTCCAGTTTTTTCAGTTTCTAGTCCACATTACCACATGCCATAAAAAAGGTACACGGATTGCACAAACAGATGCAATATTTTCTGAAATGCACGTTTGATTATTTAAATTAAAAATCCAAAACTTTTATCCGTGTACATTTTAACAAATGAAGGGAAACTTCAGTCGTTTAACCCTTTTTTTTACGGCAAACTTGACGTTTTTGTTTGTAATTTTATATCCTTATTCAGCCAGGTGACTACTGTAGAGCAGAATCAACATGAACCTGGGCTGTTACCCTTATTTATTCGACGACCACACTGTTCATTCATTGTTAACTCGCAAATCGAAATCGAACCCAGGTCTCTAATATTTTATGATTACGCATTAACGAAACCTAATTTTTTTTTTCCGTTTGGAATAGAGACTAAATCAATTTTTTACCAAGCAATTGCAATGAAACACCCGTCGTAGCATCCAGGGTCTGCAGTATCATTTCTCTTCGTTAAAGGATATTGTTTAGTAATGGGAATAGTGGAGAACCCGAGGGAAGCCACATCGGTTTTCTAGTAAACGTATAAAAATATATTGTAACACATTGTCCACAGGAAATAAAAAAAATAAATTGTCTTTTAGTTGTCTTATTGTCTCTTAATTACTTGTCTTTTAGTTTTCTTTTTGTCTGTTAATTACTTGTTTGTCTTTAAAAGTTATGCGTGTCTTTAAAAGTTGTCCTGCGTGATATCATTCATGGGGTTGTAACCTACTTGTATCCATCTCAGCAGGGGAGTATGTTAAACTTCTAACTCGTAAGGGGACATTTTCAGATCATAATGATCACCCTATTCAAACTACTAATGATTATACCAGTGTTGACATGTTAAATAAGCCTCATCAAAATTGTGATAGAATTGTAAGGTGTCTGCCGTGTCCCCATTCTTCCTGTTGCCTTATAAATGCCCAGAGTATGAAGGGAAAAATGGCGGAACTCCATCTGCTGCTTTCTTCAGGTTTATTTGATCTGATCTTTGTTGTCGAAACTTGGTTTGATAGTACTGTGGCTGATATGCAGCTGTTATACATGTCATCCTATTGTGTTATCCGCCGAGACCGCCCTTTGATTCAGGGGGAAGGCATTGCAGTCTTTTACAAAAGCACCCAAACTTTGAGCCATACTATCCTATCAGATGACGTGGAAGCTGTAAGTTTTCAGTTGACTGGTGCAAACTTGAGAATTACCCTGGGATATTTACCTGATGGTAGAAATGAATGTCAGATTAAAGCAATGTGCTCTTTCCTTAGGTCCGCTATGGTTCCTGATCGGTGTAATTTAGTCATCGGGGACTTTAATATGGCATATATTGACTGGCAGAACTGTTCAGCTTCAAACAATCACCAACAAATCTTCCTTGACTGTACGGCTGACTTGGTCTAACTCAACTGGTCACTAAGCCAACACGTAATAGAAATATTCTTGACCTTGTCTTAGTTGACAATGAACGCCTTGTATTTGACACTGATGTAATCGATCATTTCGGCATGAGTGACCATAATTCTGTTACTTTTTCTCTTAATTACTCTGTTAGAACTATTAGCAATGCCATAAACGGTTTTTACAAGAAGATTGACTACCATGCTTTACATATCAAACTTTGCAGCACTGACTGGTCTACAATAAAAAGACATGAGGCTGATGTAAACAGCCTATGGAATTCTTTTCATAATATTTTGATTGCTGCAGTTGATGATTGCACTAAAATCAAACCATCAAAACCTCACAGTCACAACAAACCACCATCTCATATTCGTAAAGAGATTAGATACAAACTGCAGCTTTGGCACTTGTACAAGAATAATAAAACGGCAGAAACAAAGAAGGCTTATAATGACCAACGGCGTAAACTTGCAAAACTCCTTAAAGATTTTGAGATTGATTGTGAAATAAATATTATCAAGGAGGGTACTCCGGCAGCACTCTTTCGCTATGTTAACAAGAAAACTAAACAACCACGAATGATTCCTCCATTACATTACTATAGTAAACAACTCAATGACGATTTTGATAAGGCTTCTGCCTGCAATGAGGTGTTTTGTGGTAATTTTGTCCTGGACGACAATATAGCCGATGAGGTTTTTTCTAATTTTACTGCAACTAATCCAGGCAATGATTTAGCGCCAATTCCACATGTCAGAGATATTGACTTTTCAATAGATGATGTCTATAACAACCTTACTAGTTTAAAAAACAGCCATGCTGTCGGTCCAGATAATTTTTCAGCAGTTTTCTACAAAGAATTTGCATCTGAACTAAGTTTACCTCTTTTTTGGATCTTTAAACTCTCTGTTCAGACTGGGAAGGTCCCTAATTGCTGGAAAATGGCATATGTCACTCCAGTTTACAAGAAGGATTATGCGGCTAACCCCGCAAATTGTCGTCCAATCTCGATAACTTGTGTCCCTTGCCGTGTTCTGGAACGTATTATTAAGTCCTGCCTTATGACCCATCTAACACAAAATAACCTGATACCGGATGACCAATTTGGTTTCCTGCCTGGTAGATCTACTACGATTCATCTACTTAACTGTCTTGAAGATTGGCTTTCAGCACTGGATCTGGGAGCACCAGTCGATCTTATTTTAATAGATTTTGCTAAAGCCTTTGATTCGGTTGTGCATTCCAAGTTATGTGCAAAATTAATACATTTTGGAATTACGGGAAGGGTATTGGACTGGATCACTGATTATCTTTGCCATCGACTACAGTCTGTACGTATTGGTTCTGCTGTTTCTCCACCTATGCCAGTGACAAGCGGTGTCCCGCAGGGCTCCGTCCTTGGCCCTATTCTTTTTCTGTTGTTTATCGCAGATATAAAAACTATTGAAAATCAATGTTCAGTGCCAAAATACGCAGATGATGTATGCCTGTACAAGGTTGTCATTGATTGTGTGGACCATACCAGCTTACAATCTGAGCTTGCGCACATTAGAGACTGGTCCATAAAATGGCAACTGCCTATTAATAACAGCAAGTGTAACAGCATGCATTTTGGTAGAAATAACCTCCAACAGCCTTACTCCCTCGACAGATGTCTACTTAATGACGTAAATGTCACTAAAAATCTTGGGTGTTTGGATTTCTGCGGACCTAAAGACGACCACTCATTGCAATCATATCGCCACAAGCGCAAAAATAAGGGCACAACTCATTAGGCATTGTTTTGTGTCGAAAGATAGAGCAACCTTAATGTGGGCTTTCTCGGTTTTTGTCCGTCCTCTATTAGAGTATGCCAGCCAAGTCTGGTCCCCATACCTTATCAAGGATATTAAACTCATCGAATCGGTTCAGAAAGCGTTTACGAAATACATCCCGGGATTGTTTAATTTGCCGTATATGGAACGTCTAAGGATTCTCAGGTTGGAGTCATTGGAGATGCGGCGTCTAAAAGCTGATCTTTATCTGACATATTCTATACTGCATAATCAGATTGCTGTGGAGCCACAAAAGTTTTTTACTTTAAGTCACAATATCTTGACTAGAGGCAATCCATTTAAATTAATGTATGGCTCGTTTCACACAAATAATTATAAGTACTTTTTTGCAAATCGGGTTGTCCCAGTTTGGAACTCTCTTCCATCGGAAGCGGTCTCGGCGGGTTCCCTGCGGGATTTTAAAAAGGTTGTGATGGGTGTAGATCTTTCCAGGTTTATGAAGTGTTTTTAAAAAAAAAATTGTTTTATATAAGACTTGGGTATATTAACCTGCACTGTTTTACTTTACTGTTTTTAATATCATTCAGAGTCGTGTAATTTCGGTTTGCGATTAAGTGGAAGTAGCCCTTTCCTTCGCTCTCCGATACAGTTTCTTTGCTGTAAAATTATTTATTATTATTATTATCTTATTGTCTGTTAAGTACTTGTTTGTCTTTTAGTTGTCTTATTGTCTGTAATTATTTTTTTGTCTTTTAGTTGTCTTATTGTCTGTTAATTAATTGTTTATCTTTAAAAGTTGTCTTATTGTTTACTGGTTAGTTGTTTGTCTTTTAGTTTTCTTATTGTCTCTTAATTAGTTGTTTGTCTTTCAGTTGCCTGATTGTTTCTGAATTACTTTTAGTTTTTTTATTGTCTCTTAAATACTAATTTTTTCTTTCAGTTTTCTTATTGTCTGTTAATTACTTGTTCGTCTTTTAGCTGTCTAATTTTCAGTAAATTACTTGTTTTTCTTTTAGCTGTCTTATTGTCTGATAATTACTCGTTTGTCTTTTAGTGTCTTGTATGCAGGGCTCACACAAGGTGCTTTGAAGGCTTTGAAGTTTGAAGGTGCTTGAATTTGAAAAATTAAAGCCTTTGAATTCCTTGAAATTGTTCCCTACGTCCTTGAAAGTCCTTGAATTTAATTTTTTTTATCCTAATTTAAAATAACTATAACTTTATTCAGTTAAGACGGCCGTTGCAGGCGTAGTACAACAAAAGAATGGTTGCTGAGGAACAGACAGCAGTAAAAGACAATAATAAAAAGCAAAACAAAATATTTGAAAAGTACAAGGTAAAAAAAAAACAATTAAAATACATGCTGAACTGAAAAAATAAAAGTCCGAAAGGAAAAGATCTCGAGAGTCAATATAAATAAAGCTATGGCAAAGCTATATGCATGCATGTTGGAGTAGATGCAAATAAAAAAATATATGTATATGCTAAACGGGGGAAAGGAAACAAAGTTGAGGTAGGCCTACGTGCTGAATTCTGATGAAGAGTAAATATAAATAAACATTGGCAAAGCAAGTATTGCAATGACCTATTCGAGCAAGATAAAGGCAAACATGCAACTTGTTTTAAATATAATGTACCTTGCATGTTTAATGTTGTAAAAATTATGTTGTTGCGCTTCACTTTTTAAATTTTGTTGTCCCACGCGTTTTCATTATTTGTTTACTCGGCCATTTTAACGAATCTACGGGAAAAAAAGTTTTGGGAAAAATAAAGCTGATGGGAAAAAAGCAGCAGAAAAAAAAACGTTTCCTGGCGAAACTCCCTACCTTAACTGGTGAAATTCGGACCAAGGCAACTGACCTAGCCTAACCTAACAGCACTAACAACTACAACAACAAAAAGCCACAAAACATTTTTTTTCGTAACTAGACTGATTTACTATCGAACTAACTTATGTAACGATAGTAACATATGTAACATATCGAAATAACATATTATTTGTACTAATGGTAACTATAACTAAATTTATACAAACATTGTTGTTAGTAATTTGAAAATACTGTAGTGAGCACAAATAAGCAAGCAATTGCTTCGTGTTCTCGTTCTATTATATTAAAATTAAAAAAAAAACTGAAAAAAGCACAAAAACAAAAAGAAGATGGAGGTAAAGGGGGGGAAGGGTGTCGTCTTAGTTACACGCAATATCATCTGTGGTCAGTAAAAGCTAATTTTTTTTTCAATATGTAAGTTTGTCTCACCATTGGTGTCCTATTCCCGGATTCGACAGATAATGGTAGAGCAGATAGATTCCCATGCGTATCAAAGATGTCGTGATACTAAAGGCATCCAGCACACCGTGCGTTGACTTTCATTTAATATCTAGAGTTTTAGTCTTCGCATATTCCGGCAGTGAATTTTCGGCAGCTCTGATCTGGGAGGCTTTAGGAGGTTTATTGTTCCAGTGAAAAAAAAAACCCACTTCCCCCCACAGTTCTGAGCGCGCACTGCCAGAGTTCTGACCGCAGATGAGACCAATTCACTTTTTAAACTGCTACGCAAACTTGATTTTGAATCATGTGGCCGCATAAGACACAAACACCGACCGAAAATGACCGCAAAACATCCATTCGACGTTTGTGACGTCATGGCTACCATGCTCCTTCAGCGGCTATGGGATGTATTCTGGCTAATTCTGGACAATCTTTAGGCCCCGACGATGATCGGAGGTTTCCCGGGTCGAATCCCCGGGCTGGCACCTCCCTTTACCAGATTTCTTCTTCTCCCAAAAATAATCTGGTAATGTTCAAAATTGAGCCGGTTCAGCCATACAAGCATTAATTGCTTCGGCTGACGTAAGGCTCGTCAAAAAATTAAAAAAAAAAAGTAAAAATTAAAAAAAAAATGGAGAGGGGTGCAAAAAGGTAAAATTTGCCTGACGTTATTTGTGTACGGCCCCTTACGAGTTTTGAGTCTCTCCAGCAGTACGGCTTCCGAAGCACTGTTATTTATCTTTAATTTTCTCGAAAACAACTTAACAATCTTTCCGAAATGTACTCCACTTTAATCTTGTGTTTTCGTTTGCTGTGTTTTTAAAAAATTTTTTTATTTGTTCCCTCCTACTCATTTAAACCTATTCTTTTTATCCTTAGCGGGGAATTTCAAAAAGGAAGAGGGAAATATAAAACTAAACTAAAATACGGAAGGAAACTTTTAAAAATTTTCATTTTTATTTTTCGCTTCAGTTGCTTCTTCTTCCTCCTCCTCCTCCACCTCTTCTTCAATCCCACTCGTGTGTTGCCCTCA